>PVJD01006602.1:0-95940 GCA_004026545.1 Mormoops blainvillei | reverse complement strand
CCCTCTCTCTCACTCTCTTTCTTCCTTTATTCACTGTTGCTCTCTCTTACCAATTCCCCTCTTCCAGGCTGGGAGCCCAGCCTCAGCCCCGCCCTGCAGACCTCCATGGGATCCACGTTGGGGAGGGGAGGGTTTCAGAAACTCACAGACCAATCAGGGTCCTGGGCCCTCCTGGCTGTGAGCTGGCCCTGGCCTTCCTCTTTTAGGACCCTCTCCCTTTGCTGGACTCTCAGACCCTGTCTGCTACTCCTGGGCTCGGGACTGAAGGCAGAGGCCGGAGCAGAAGGTGCAGAGATGCTTCTCAGATTCCCCAGAAGGGGATGGGATATGTGGAAAGGCTCCCCATCGCTGGAGGCGTGAGCAGGGGCTGCACAGAGGAGGGGCCGATGAACCATGGAAGGCATTCTGCTTTGGACCCCGTGCCTTCCGAGGACTGTTACGGTCTGGGCAGCATGTGCTCTCTGTCTGGAAGTGGTTCTGCCTCCTTGTTGTTTTCTCCTGTTCCCTGAGTTTGAGTCAGGAGTTGTAAGCATCCCTCGTGGCACTAAGATTCCACAGACCTCTGATTTCTGGAGAGCCCAAAAGAAGGTGTTGAGGTACTGAGGCAGGGACACAGACTCACAGGCCAGGGACGAACTGGACGGAGGACTTTCTGTGATGAAACCTTTGGCGAGTGGCGTCATCTCTCTGAGCCTTTCCTTTGTCTTCTGAAAAATAGAGGTGGTGCAAGTTTTATAGGTTACTGTTGGGGTAAAACAAAGTCACACCCATGAAGGATTTAGCCCCAGGGTCTGGTGATAGGCAGTAAGCGCTTATTAAAGGGCCAGTGAGGGAGACTGGGGCGCGAGGCTGTGAGGCAGTCACAGGCCGAGGGCAAGCAAGCCTGGACCACAGTTCTATTTGGCAGCTGAAATGAGCTGATCCGCCCGCCCCCTGCTTCCTGTTTGTAACAGTCTGCTGCCGTGGGCATTGAGAATGAACAACAGTGCCCCCAGGTGTCAACCGCAGAATGAAGGGCCACTTGCTTCCTTGGTTTCCCAGCCCCCTTGATGGAAGAATAAAAGGGTCAAGCCTCAGTTTCCCATGAAGAGTGGCCCTGGGTACACAAGGTGGCGGAGGCCCCCAGGATGGAGGGCAGAAGGCAGAGCAGTAGGCCTGGGAAGGCTAGGCACCTGGGAGTTGGGTTACCAGCTTGGACCTCCAGTCTCCCCTGTCAGAGCTGGAAGGCCTCAGAGAGCATCTAGGACGTGTCACCCCATGGCTATTCAAATGGGAAAAAAGGCTTGGAGAAGAGAAAAGTGTCTGACCAGGCCACACGGTAAAACACCCAGAAAAAACGAGGAGAGAAGGGATTCCTCAGAATACCCTTGGTATCCTGCTGCCATTTGACATGACAAATCTCCTTTTTTCCCTCCCTTCATGCCTTCCATTCTCGTAGGTCCATCTTCTGTCCCCTGTTGAAAACTACCAGGGACCCTTAGTCTGACACCAGCCCTGACCAGACCCTGGTTGGGGGGCAGCTGACCCACCGATCCCCCAGGGTCAACTCCAGCCCTTGACAGGGAGCCTGACCTTCCTTCCCTGGCCTCCCATCCCTCCCGCCCGCCCCTTCTGTGCTTCCCGTCCCTGTGTGGTTCTGAGCTCTCCTGTCTCTGGGCCATTACCCATGCAGGGCCTTCTACCTGGGATGCTCTCCTTGAGGCTTGTCTGTCCACCTGGCCTGGTTTCCAGAGCCAGCCCAATCCCTGCGGAGATAGAGCTGGGCCAGTGGTCCTTCGTAGCTGACCAAGGCCCTCGGATTCACCGGGGACCAGCATGGAGCCTGGGAGACCAGACACGCTCTGCAGAGAGGGAAGAAGGTGACCACCACGTTGTCTTGGTCTCTCCTGGGGTTTCACCAGGGCAGCCCCCCCACCCCTTTGTCCTCCATAAGGTGTTCCCTGGAGGTCCCCTCAGGCTGGCCATGCAGGTACAGAGACCAGGACCAAGGCACTTGTGGGGAAGGCATCATTTAGAACCCAGGTGGCAATTGCCAGCCGGATAGTCATGCTTTACTTGGCTTGTCCTATATTTAAAATGACTTCGAGTTAGTTACCAACATTTAAAAATCAGAAGATTTCATATACAGATGTCTGGCTTTTCTTGGGGAAGTGCAAACATCAGATCTGGCAACGCTTGGTGGGCTTCCGTACATGGCAGCAATCGTCTGGGGCTGCGGGGCTGCAGGCTTCAGACTGCTTCCTACTCAGCTTGCTCACAGCCTTGGTGCTCGATTTTTCTCTGCCCGCACGCCTTTGAGTTTCTGGAGTCTTAGCGCGGACTCTCAAGGGCATGTTTGGTTGAGTCCGGTCTGTGCCAGCTGAAGCCTATGGGAGGCAGGGCCCTAACCTGATGGAACCCTGTGTGTGTGAGAGGGGCAGAGAAGTGGGCAGTCAGGCTCTCAAGCCAAAGGTGGGTGGGGTGAGGGAGGCAGGAGGGCAGGACCAAGACACCACACCTCTTGGCGGCCCAGAAAAAAAGTGAGATTGAGGTCACTTAGTCCACACCCTGTAGGCAGGGTAGTCTGGGCACGGTGGGCGCAGGCTTGTGCGGGGAGGGCGAGGCCTGGTTAGTAGCAGAGATGATGAGGATCGGGTTCTCCTCCCCCAGCCTGGTTAGCCACTCTTTCCGGCCTTGGGGTCACTGGCCCCTCAGCTGAGCCCCACGCAGACAGATTTCAGAGGTTCCCTTGGCAAAGCAGAGGACTTGAGGCCAGGTGGTCAATCTGAGGGGCTCCTTGGGCCTTTCCCTAGTGCCCAGGGCCTGCCCCTTGTGTGGTGGGTCAGGTTTCAGTTCCTCCCGGCCCCCTGGGTCCCTGAGTTTCACTTTGATTCACCGAGTGAGAGCCTGTGTGAGAGAGCCATCACCACTGAACACCCCCTCCACCCCAGCCCCACCTGTTTGCCCACCTGCTTTGCCCAGGGCTCTTCCTCCCCTCCCCTCACCAGCTCCTTTTCCCATGGGACTGTGCACTGGTGTTTGGAGAGCCCTGGGGGATGTGAAGGGCAGGGTGGCACAGTGTGAAGATCTCAGTTCAAAGAGTCAGTTCTGCGGTAGCTGAGAACAAGAGTTGTGGGGTCAGCTGAGGGGACAGAAGTCTCATCTGCGGTGAGCAGGCCCCTGCCAGGGCAGTCTGGAACTCAGGGTGAAATGGAGTGACTTTCTTTGCGCCCCGTATGCCCTGTTGCCTTGGGGGTAGAGGGTCCCCCCGTCCTTCCTGTCTGGCTTTGGAATGTGGTTTAATCCTCAGCTGCAGAGTCTGCGGTTCAGGAACTTTGGAGTGTTCCAGGTTACTGGAGATTTGCGAGGCTGGGGAAGGAGCCTGGGAGGGGGAAGTTGGGGGCTCTGGGTTCCTGTTCTGACTCTGTGGCTGTCTTGCTGGTGACCTTAGGGAAACCCCTTCCTCTTCCTGGGCCTCAGTTTTCTCATCTACCATAGGATTAATAAATTAATAAATTCCTAAGATTAATAAATCCCTACGGCTTTTAGGATTAATAAATTCCTAAGGCTTTTTTTGATACCAAGATTCTGAACTTCTCCTGGTTCCATCTCAAGTCCTTTAGCATTATTTTAGGCCAGAGGCTCTCAGACTTTTTATTTTGGGACTCCTTTAAACTGTTAAAAGGGATAAAGGACTGCAAGGAGCTTTGTAGTATATGTGACTTCATTAAAATGAACAAAGATTTATGCCCTGGCTGGTGTGGCTCAGTGGATTGAGTACTGGCCTGCGCACCGAAAGGTCGACGGTTCCATTCCCAGTCAGGGCACATACCTGGGTTATAGGTCAGGTTTCCAGTTGGGGGCATGCGAGAGGCAATTGATTGATATATCTCTCACACATTGATGTTTCCCTCCCTCTCTTTCTCCCTCCCTTCCCATCTCTCTAAAAGTAAATAAATAAAATCTTAAAAAAAAAAAAGAAAACATCTCTCAATTTAAGTTCCTTCCATTCTCTTTAAAAAAATAAAATGAACAAAAATTTAAATACTTATTTATTAGTAATTCATTAAAAAATAACAGTAATAAATAAGACATATAAATAATATTTTTGAAGTAAGAGAGAACTCTATTTTCTCAATCAGAAAATTTAGTCAGTGGCGTTGCTTTATGATTTTGCAAATCTCTTTAGTGTCTGGCTTAATAGAACAGTTGGATTCTCATGTCTTCTGCATCTGATCTGTTGTTGTGTCATGCATCCTTGAGAAAACTCCATTGTATACTTGTGAAAGAGCGAGAGTGAGGAATTACAATAACATCTTGGTATTATTATGAAAATAGTTTGACCCCACAGACCCCTTACAAGGGTCTTGGGGGCCCCCAAAGATCCCTGGACCAGATCTTGAGAATCTCTAATTCAGGCTGCTGCAAACTCTGAGGTTATTACTCACATAGATAGGAAGAGCAGTTAAGTGGTTTGTTTTTAGAAAGGTGCCATCAGTTTGCCCTGTTCTTAGCTCCTGAATGAAGGTGGTAAGAGCCATGGCAGGTCTTTGAGCTGTGGAGAGAGTGACAGGATTGGCTGGGTTTGCCTTCTAGCAGACAGGGGTATGCAGCACTTCCTGATCCTCTCTCAAGCTTGAACTTCCATAAGAACGGCACAGCTACTGAGGTTCCTTTCAGTTCCAGTGGGATATCTGTAGGGTTTGAGGTTTGATCTCCCTCCAGTGGGCTCCTTTGGGAGCCAACAGCAGCTACCTGGAGCTCCGTCAGAGCTGGGGAGTGGGCATTTGGGACCCAAGCATGCCTCTCCTTTTCAGTTTAGCTCTGCATTAACCTACAGACCCCTGAGACCTCCCCACCTAGAGTATTGTTTTGGTGGGGATAAAAAGCAAATGATATTGATTACGAATGAAACAAAATAAAATGAAGTAAAGGAGTGGGTTTGGTATTTATCTTGGCTCCTAGCATTTGAGGAAAAGCAGGTCTGAGAGGCAGTCGAGAAAGGGGAGATCTTTGTTCTGAATCCATAGGAACCTCTGGGTTTTTCTGGAATGCTAGTGGTTAGTCACCGGTGTGTGCGCATATATGTGTGTGTGTGTGTGTAATTTCACTTTGAAATGTCCAGGTTTTGTTTTCACTGGTACAGCTTTATCATTTGCATTAGTCCTTCCTGGGTCTAATGGATTACAGTGGAGGTGAGGGAGAAAAAGAGAATGTCTTAAGGTAATTTGAGAAGCATTCAAGAGGAAGGATAAAAGTTGCTAGAGAAGATATGTGTGAGAAGGAGGTTGCTTGTAGTGAAATGACCTGGGCTAGGAGAGGAGACAGAGAAAGGCATAGCTAGAGAGACTTGAAAAGAGGATGTGACAAAGGGGTCAGACACTTCCCAGCACCAGCCACCAGGTGGCACCATTGACCCAAGACAGCTTAGTTGCCATCCAGGGTTAAGGACAAGAGGGGTAACAGGGCAGTGTGTACTGGCCATGTGTGGTATGCTGGTCACTTGGTTGGGGGGCAGTGGGGCCCAGGTAGGCTGACCATTTGCCAGTCTCACTTCTTTGGCAATATTTAGTCAGGGCATGGGGAGGTGGGACCATTGTCTCTGGGGATCAACGCAGCCATTCCTCACCTTTGTGGTGCAGATATCCTGATATAAACCATGCTGGAAGTCTAGTTCTTGCTTCCTATTCTGAGCCTTTACTTGCTGTGTGACCTTGGGCAAGTCACTCTTCTCTGCCTTGTTTTCCTCATGTAAAATGTGGAGATCTGAACAGCTGATTTTAAGGGTCTTTGGACTCCGAGTTCCGTGGTGTGGTAGAGAGCCCTGGAGTTGGAGTTCATTTCAGGATCTTCCCTTCTCAGCTGTGTGACCTTGGGCAGCTCACTTCCCATCCGTTGGAATTATAGGAACATCTCCCTCACAGACTTTTGTATAAAACAGCAGGTTGGGAAATGCTTTGAAATCTTTTCCGGTGCTGTAGGAGAGGGAGGGCTTGCTATTTATTATTTCCCCTGGAATTTAAGTTAGCCAGGAGCAGGCATTCTGCCGTCCTCACAGTTCTGAAAGTTTATGCTTCTGCCTGTGGCCACAACAAAAAGCTTTATGGCTGCTGTTTGCTCGTCATTGCATCTCTGCCCTAAATATCTTTTGGATCTGCTCATTTTTCTCCATCCCCACTGTTACTGCCTTGGTCCAATCATTTTCTCCTCTCGTTTGGACTGTTGCTGTGGTTTCCGATGGTTCCCGACTTCTTCAAACAGTCTGCCTTCTTCATGGCAGCCGCAGTGGCACTCCTGAAACACACTTCTGAACAGTGACTTGCCTAAAGGATTTTCACCATTTAAATCTGCCCGTTGTTCTCAGAAGCCAGCCAGACTTTTTCACAAGGCCCTCCGTGGTCAGACCTCTGCCCATCTCCTAAGCCACATCCCTCTCTACCCTCCTATTCTCATGCTCACTCTAGTCACACCAAAATTCTTCCCATGTCTTGAATACCACTCGTTCTTTCCTGTTTATAGCCTAACGGTTACTCGCACAAGTTGTAGGGTGAGGCAGCTGGGGTTCTGGCACTAACTCCACCACTGCCTACTCCACCAGTGTAACTTGGGCAAGTTATTTGACTTTCCTGAGCCTCCATTTCCCTGTATGTAAAACAAGGGCACTGACTGTGCCAGTGATTGGGTTGTTATGGGGACGGAATGAGGTGCCGCACATAGAGTGCCCAGGGTGACCCCTGCTGCACGATGCGTGCTCAGTGACGGGTGCCTGTTACTATGATGCTGTTCCCACTGCCTGAAAAACTGTCCTCCCCACTCCGCCATTTTTTACCTGGCTGACATATCCAAACTGCAGGATCCAGCTGAAATGTCACTTCCTATGGAAAAGCTTCCTTGATGCTCTCCTGTTAGCTCCCCTGGCCCTACCTGCAGCACACAGGACCTGCCTGTTGACAGAAATATCCCATTTGTCACTTATCTGTCTTCTCAGTGAGACTGTGAGGCCTACGGGGCCCGGAACAGTGTCTGTACTGGTCACCACTATTGCCTAGGCAGCACCGGGCCCGATTCACGGTAGCAGCTATGTACCGAATAGGACTCTGAATGTCATGGATGCCCAGAGCCCATCTGGTAGGTGCGGGCTGCTGAGTTCAATCCAGAGCCCTGCACAGCAAACATCCTCCCACTCCTGCCTGACCTTAGAGTTTCCATTCTCCCCCTGAGACTGGCCCCATAGAAAGGACCTCATGATAACCATTCTAGAGGGGGAGGGAGCTCTGCCATGGTCTAAATACACATATGCACATACACATGCACAGACATGCATGCTGGGGCCTGTGGCCCTTGTTTTGCCTGCCTTACCTGAGCATATGCGTCAGGTATATATAGCTTATGGCCACAAACAGAACTGCAACTATAATGACTAGCACTTATTGAGCGTTTACTATATATATTTTAAATTATTAACACATTTAATACTCACCACCGTGGTCTGCCTCTTGCAGAGTATCACAACAGGATGACATCAGTGAGAATGTCCTCACCTCTCTCCAATGCGGGGCTTCGATTCACCTTTTTTTTTTTCAGTTGTGCCTGGTTCTTATCACCTTGCCAGGCTGAGCTGAGGGGGACCTTGGCTCAGACCTCACTTTCTTACTCAGGTAGCCCATTTCTGTGGCTTTCCCCAACACTGCTAGGCACACTTTTCTGTCACACCTTCAAGTGGGTCAGGCTCCAGTAGAGTTGGCTGACCACATGTGGACTTTAAACCAAGGCAGGGCGTGGACTGGAGTTTGAGCCCAGCCCTCCCAGCTACCAGCTGTGTGAGCTTTGACGATGGCCTTGTCTACTTTGAGCTTCAGTTTCCTCACCTGTCAAAAGGGCATAATAATTCCTGCTCTTCCCGGAGGTTGAAAAACATACCTATAAATTTTGATTAGGACTGGCACGTGGCAAGTTTTAAAAATGTCACCTACTATTATTTCTATCATCAGAGCAGTTTTTACCCTGAATCCAGATTCCTCAAGACAACCTCCTTAAGAACTTTCTAAATTCCCAGCTTTTTTTGTTTTCTCATTCTCCGTTTTTTCATGAGAATTTTATTTATACTGCCTATGACTAATGGTAGGATTTTTCCGGCTACGATCAGAACAAAAAAGACGTACCCATCAGAATTTAGATTGGCAGAATTTTAGTTCCATGTCTCAGAGGCTAATAATTTAAGTTGTAGATGAGGGCAGCTTGCAGAGGCAAGATGAGCTGGACATGGGGTGATGAGGCCTGGGTTCCAGGTCCCAGTTCAGCCACTATCTTGCTGTGTGATTTTCAGTCAGGTCCCTGCCCTCTGGGCCCTGGATTTGGACGCAGCGAGCCCAGACAGCCCTTCCAGCTCCCGGTCCTCCCTCCTCCCGCTCCCCGCTGTTTCCCCTCCCCCCTCCTCCAGCTTCTCTCTTCATCTCCTTTCTGTCTGAGACACAAATGCCATCCAGCACTTTTGAATGGTACTTTTGTTCTGCTAACATCTCTTTTCTGAAAAGAAGGATCAGACAGGTTTGTATCTTTTAAATGCTAGCACATTTTATCAGTTAAGAACCTGTATACCTGTCTCCCAAGACAGAGCTTCAAGGAGACAGAAGCAGCAAGGGGAAAGCAGTGGGGGAAAAGCAACAAAATGTCTTTGGGAGCCTGATGTACAGTCAGTCCTTCCGGCAAATGCCTTCGTTTCCAGGAACCCCCTTTCCTGCTCTTCCCATGACCCTAAGCATTTTCTAGCCTGACTCCAGCTATGACTTGTGTCCCCTCTTAGCTCCACACGGAATGAGAGGGACGGCAGGCGTTGGGGGCGCGGGGAGGCAAGAACAGAGCCTATGCCTGACTCATCCTCGTCTCAAGCCTCTTTGAAGTAGGGCTTGGAGCGCTGGACTTGGAGTCACAGGACCCTGGGTTGGAGTGACAACTTTGCACTCTCATGCCAGTGACCTTGGGCAACACATTCTGGGCCTCCATTAACTTAGAAGCCAAAGAGAGAGCAGTGAGTCTTTCTCAAAGTCTTGCGCCAATTCAGTGAGGAGCAATGCCCGAGAAAGTGCTTTGTAAACTGTAAAGCTCAATGGAGGTGTGAGAGTGTCCTTGTAGTTCATTTCACGTGCCTGCGCTGTGACCTTGGACAAATTTCTTGACTTCCCCAGGGGTCAGTTTTCTCATCTGTAAAATGGGGACTATAATCCTCAGTGACCTAATACAATTACTGTGAGAATTTCGTAATGAATGTAAAACACCTGGCACAGCTCTTGGCAGTGGAAGGCGCCCAGGTCTAGGTTAGTGCCTTATTCCTTTCCCTTTCTTATTTCTTCACACTACCTCCGCCTGTGACCACAGGGCACAATAATTAAGCCACAGGCTTCGGAAGTCTGGCTACCCAGCCTGATACTCAATGGGCCACTTCTTGGCCGGGGGATCTTGGGCAGCTTTCCTAACCTGTGCTTCCATTCTCTTGCCTGTAAAGGGAGGATAGTAATACCTGCTTCAGATGGTTATTGAGCAGATAGACCGCGCCCATAAATGACTGGGAAGAGCGGCAGGGCCAGGTGAATGTTAGTGATTCTGCCAGACTTTGTTGCCTCCACACACCCAGACATAGGGCCCCAGCTGCCATCTCCTTCAAGCCCCTGGGTGGTAAAGAAAGCCAGGCCCGAGCAGACAGGAGAGGGATTCGTTCAGGGTCGCACCAGGACTCATATGCCAAGATCTTTGAGGAATTTCCAGGGCTTCCGCGGTGCCACCTTGCCGATAAGGCCCCTGCAAGAGGCCAGACCCTCCTCTTCGGCCCTGCTCTCTCCGGAGCGCTCCCTTGGCCCGGAAGAGAGGACAAAAGCCTTCCAGGAGGGCATCAGGATTTTTGTGTGTGATATGGAAGGAGAAATAAATTCGACCGCGTCAGAACAGGGAGTAAAAAGAAGGAAGCGCGCGGCGCCCTCGGGAGGGAGGCGGGCCTCCCGCCCGGCCTCCGCCAAGCATTTGCAATTTAATTGACATTTGGCGGCAGGAAGCCAATCAGTATAAGTCAATTGACGTTCCGAGATAAAACTAATCGCAGGCCGGCGCTCCCCCCGCCGGCGCGGCTCGGCTGGGCCGCGGGGCACAGCGTGGCGGCCGTGGCGCCGGCAGGTAATGGCGCGGGCGCGTGTCTCGGCCCGTGAGGGGGCAGCCAGCGGCCCGCTGATTGCTGCGCAGCCCACAGCGGCCGGGAGAGCCCCGTAATGAATGACTTTATTTGCCGGGGCCCTGCTGAGAACAATTGAGTTTGTTATGGTAACAACGGATGCCAGCTTTCCGGGCCCCGGGGAGCGCGGCGGCGGCAGCAGCCGGGAGCTGGGCAGCGGAGCAGATGATGCGCGCCGAGGCGAGGGGCGCAGGCGGCAGGGAGCCGGCCCACCGAGGGACAGGAACCAGAGGGACGCCATGCGCCCCCGAGCCCTTGGGGTAGAGGCCAGCGGCCAGGCCGCCTTGGACCGAGGTGCTGGGGTGGCTCGATGCACACTACTCTGCCCTTGGACCACAGTGCAGAATGGGATTCATAAATTCCCTGCTGGCTTGTTGGACTGGCCAATCCTCTCGGCTGTCCCGGCAGCCTCTCCTTCCCTCTGTCCCCAGGCCTAGCGGGAGTTGCGGTCGGGGCAGGGGGTGGGAGGGATTGGCCATGCTGAATGATGCCCTGAAGCATCAACTTTTTGTCTCTTGCGCCAGCGGAGAAGTTGAAAAAGCCATGGCCTGCTTGACGTGCCATGGCTTGACGAATTCAGGGCTGTATTTCAAACCCTCTCATATGTTTTGGCATTATCTCTGTGCCCTCTGCCCTGGAGAGATGACCTTCCTTCCATCTCTATCTCCGTCTGTGTCCCCATGCTTTTTGGCATGGCACCTCCCACAGGAAGCCCTCCTTGCTCCCACAGAGAATGCTGTCAGCCTGGAAGCCTTCTATCTTCCTTCATCAGACCATGGGCTGTGGGGGTGGGGGTTATTTCTGCCTCATCCCAGTGATTCTCCCTGTGCCCAGCTTGGGGCCTGATAAAGGGCACAGATGTGGAAGGAGGAGATAAGGGAGTGGACTTCTTTCTTCTTTGCAGTCTCTCGCTTTCCCTCGGGTTACAGACACCAGAGTTCCTTTTCCTTTTATTTTTCCTTTTCAGTTATGTTTTCAGGCTTGCTGTCACTCATTGACTCAACAAATGGAACAAACCATGTCAGGCACTCTGAGGCAACAGGCTCTGCCCTTGGGGAGCTTAACCCACCATTGAGAGATGATAATGCAATGCATGTAATAAATATGTGTGTCAGGCACCTACTGTGTGCTGATTAATGGCCGACATTTCTTGAGTTGGTGAAGGCTTAATAAGGGCTTGCTGAGGGCTTTTCCTACTGTCATTGCATTCAATGATCCGTGATACCACCCTATGACAATCGCCTTCATTCACAGATATACCAACTGATGCTTAGAGTGTTTAAGAAGCAACATGATGCTTGAAGAAGGAGTCTAGACTGGGAATCAAACATTAGTTTACTGTGTGAGCTCTGTCCATTTTCTTCGTCTCTCTGGGCCTCAGCAACCTCATCTGTAAAATGGGAGAGTTGGAATTGATGATCTGTGCTGGCCAGTTGAGTGTGAGTGGTCCACAGGGGAGATGGAGCCAGGACCCGGGCTCTGCTCTCAGCCCAGTGCTCCCTGGTTTTGCAGTGTGACCAGTGATGGGGTGGGGTGCTCTTTTTTTCAGCTTTATGAGGCTGGCAGTGAACCTGAAGCACTCACAATGTGAAAGGCACTGTGCTCAGAGCAACCTTATGAAGTGTAGGTATTACCACTATTCCCCTTTTGCAGATAGAAAAGATGAGAGGTCAAATAACCAACCCAGGGTCACACAGCTAGTAAGTTGCAGGGTTGGGATTTAAAACCAAGGAATCTCATCTCAGAGCCAGTGCACTTAAGTACAGGCAGAAGTCAGATGTACTGCAGGTTTAGTTCCAGATCCACCACGAAGGAAATATGGCAATAAAGCAAATCACATGAATTTTGGGTTTTCCTAGTGCAAGTTATATTTACACTATACTGTAGTCTATTGAATGTGCAATATCATTATGTCTAAAAAATACTGTAACTTAATTAAAAATACTTTATGGCTAAAAAATGCTAACTATCATCTGAGCCTTCAGCAAGTCATAATCTTTTTACTGGTAGAGGGTCTTATCTTTAATTCATTAAAAAAAAAAAAGCAATATCTGCGAAGCACAATAAAAGCAAAGTACAATAAAGTGAGGTATGTCTGTACTCTGCTAGTGGCAGAGGTAACACGGAGAGCCCTTCTGCCTCCTCCCCTCCTCTTCTACCTCACCCCAGTCTTAGTCTCACTCCTCTTGCTCTCCAAGCTCCAAAGCTTATCCTGCGTGTTTGCAGGTCAGCAGGAGCACCGATTTTTCAAGGTGCCTTTTCTCCCACAACCTTTTGCTCTTTCCCTTCATACAAATGGCTGAGAAAAGACACGAAACAGACACTTCTGCAGAATCTGGGCCCCTTCCTGGTTCAGTCCTAGGTGGATTATTGTTTTTGGGAAATAGGTTTTTGCAAAGGGTGGGGGAAATCCACGTGCTGTCTTGTAGGAACAAGCTCTCGCTTTTCACAACTTGAGGAAGTACATTTATTTTAGAGTCATTTTTGGCACCCGTCGTCCTGTCTCTCAAAATGGGTCTGCAGGACTCTCTCTCCTAGGCGATATCTCTTTTTCAGAAAGACAGATTAGGAAGATAGTCTCGCACATGGGATAGTCATAACTGGCAAAAGTGAAGGGGCTTTGGAAATCATACACAGTGATTTTAGTTCTGTCGACGTAATGTCTTTGCTTTAAGACAAATCCTTTGTAGTACCTCATTTGCTACCCTAAAGTGAAATTTAGAGAAAATATAACCTACCACATACATCATTAAAAAAGTCAATACAATGACCCAATTGTAACAGAAAGGGGAAAGAAAAGTAAAATCATAATAAAATGATGTATTTCATTATGTAAATGCTCAGGCATGACTGCACCAGAAGACATAATAAAATAGTCAGTTGCTTGCACTATGTGTAGAATTACCATGAATGCAGCAGCTACAAATGTGGACAGCTGTGTTTTTTGGCAATACAAATACCTCTAGTGGTGTTGCCATCAGCAAACTGATTTTCTAAAGTTGTGAACATGTCTTGATAAAATTCCAACCAAAGCAAAATGTAATCTTCCGTCAATTTATGTGATGATTGTATTCCTGGAAAAGTCAGTGTAAATTAAAACACTGAGTTTGTGTGCATAGGTAAAACAGTTAGATTCATGGCTCAAATATTTATAAAGGGAGTTTTCACCAACCTGAATGTATGACGGGGCATGCCAAGGATGTGAGGGATGTAGGGTGCTCCCGGGATGAGGCTGGGTAGCACCCCCTAACTCTGCCCACAAAAGGCCATGACCCTTTCCCAATAACAATAGCTTACAGATTTCTAAAATCTCTTCTGATGTGATCACTTTTGTTGAGATCTATGGGAACAAATGAGTTTCTCTCTGGGGTCCCTTCCTTTGGGAAGTTCTGTGACTTGGTTAAGAAGTGAAGTCTGTGTATATTGTGTACCTGTTGTGTGTAAGACCTGGTGCTAGGCAGATGGAACAGCATGGCTTGATGTGTATGTGAGGCTATGAAAGCTATCTGACCCTAGTCCATGGATGCCGAGCTTCCAGGGGCCTCAGGCAGTTAGCATAGCCTACCCAGATCTTATCTCTTCTCTGGGATCCCCTCTGCCTCCTTCCTAATACACCGGAGTCCAAATCCTGGCTCAGATACCACCTTCTTCCTCCAGGAAGCCTTTCCTGACCCCTCTCTTTTTACCCCAACACCAGATAGGTTGTCTGTCTGTCTCTGGGCCCTCATTGCCTGCTCCTTGGACCTCCGTTAGGGTGCTTTCTCATGCTTGAATCATAACTCTATCTCCAGGCCTTGTCTGTCCGACAGAGAATAGGTGCCCTTGAAGGGCTGAGACTGGGTCGTCTTACAGGGCTGGGCTTGGGGTCAGAGCACCAGCCAAGGATGAATGAATGCTTGAACCAAGGGATGTAGCTTAGCCAGGTACCCCTCTCTGTATACATCTTGTCCTTTTTAAATTAAGCAAATGGTTTCCCTTTCCTGCCCTTACTCCCTGTCCTCATTGGCTGACATGAGATGCTTGCTCTGCAGACGTTTGGGGCCCACCGGCTTGCTTGCTCTGACTCAGTGCTGTAGGCTTGGCAGGATTTATTGACCCCATTGCACAGATGAGATAAGATCACACAGCTGGCAAGTGGCAGAGCCAGAGCTGGCACTCCGTGTGCTACATCTTGGTCATTTAAATACTTCCAAGAGAGGGGTCTCTCCTCTGGAGAGTCATTCATTCATTTATCGGCTCCTGACTCAATATTAGGCACTGTTGACTCAGTGGTGGGAAAGGCCTGGTGGCCCCCTTTGCTTTTCTTAGGAAGTTTTGTCTCCAAAACCCCAAGCCAGGCATAGAAGGGGAGCATCAGATCCCTCCAGGGAGGGAGTGGCCACTCTTTCCCAAGAAGTGGCTGTCACCTTTGTACCCTTTTTTTTTTTCTGGCACTTTGAATGAAACACCCACTTTCATTCATTCGAACCCCAGGTATTTATTGGGTGCCTGTTATATACCAGGTGTTGTTCTAGGTGCTGGAGACAGAGCAATGAACAAGAAAGACCAAAATATACTGTCGTGAGTGACATTCTAATGAGGGAAGAGAGAATAAGTAAGGAAAATAAACTGCATGTTAAGTGTTCTAGAGAATAGCAAAGCTAGGTAAGGAGATAGAGAATGAAGCAGGCACAGAAGTAGGGCATGTGCTGGTTTATGGGTGGTGGGCATAACGATGAGATGACATTTGAGCAGAGAGAGACGAGGGAGGGACGAGTGAGCCCCGCAGGTGTCAGAGGAGGAGTGTTCCAGAAAGAAGGACCAGCACAGGCAAAGGCCTGAGGCAGGGGTGTGCTTGGCATGGCTGAGGGACAGCAGGGAGGCCGGCGTGACCGGAGCAGCACAAGTAGGAGAGCGGTCAGGAAAGTGGGGCTGCAGGGCAGGGTACTCAGATACAGTAGGGCCTTGTAAGCCTTGACCCACTGTGGATTTTGCCCCATCCAGTGGATGGGGCACCAGCGGGTGGCAGCCCAGAGTGTCTAACAGGGAACTTCAGAGGCGAGTTCTGTCTCCTCCTGCTAGTGAGTCACTAACTCCAGCAGACTTTTCTCCTAATCGTCTCCTCAACCTGGATAGCCATTCCCCTCATTAGCTCTCTCCTGGGCGAGGGCCTCCATCTGGCTCAGGGGCCTCTATCTCATCTCCCTCCAGTGGGGTCTCGAGGCTGTGGCTAGATCAGATCACATGAGCCTCTCCATATCTCATGCTTTCCATGTCTGGAGTGAATTAAAAATGTATCAATATGACCAGACAGGGACCCAACTAGGGGATCTGGGATGTGGGGATTGAGGTAACTGGAACGTGGGTTGCCATTTTGTGGGTAAGGGAGGCAGAATGCTGTAGTTGGAGGCCCAGAAGCCCTTCCCCCGACCCTCAACAAGCCCCTAACCTCAGCCATCTCTGGCCTCAGCAATGGCTCCCCCCAGAGGTGCCTGCTTTATTTATTGCTTCTCCCCAGCTCCCCGCGGGCAGAGGAAAGTCCATTAGTGTGTTTGCAGACAGGCAGCTCTGAGCAGATGCAAGGCTTATTTGCAAACTGTCAGTGCCCTGGCTTTCTCCCGAGACCTGCACGCTGGGCTCAGCCTTGTGGCTCCAGGAGCCACCTCCCCCAGGCAGACAGCCGGGCGAGCCCATCCCCCGATTTCCCCAAGCTCAGCATCTTGGCTTGCAGTTGGGAAAATTAAATTAAATGCCACGAAGGAACCATAACAGCACATTGGCCCATGTTGAGAGTGGAGAATCAAGTTCTCTCTGTTGATAGGAGCTCGATGGCTTTGCGTAAATTAGGGGTGGTGTTGAGAGAAAGTACAAAAAGCCCCAGGCCTGGGGTACAGGTTCGAGTCCCAGTTGGGCTGCTGACTTGGTGACTTTGGACAACTATTGCTGACTTCATGACTTTGGACAACTATTTACTGTCCTCTGCGCCTCAGTTTTTAAACTGAACAAGAACCTACAGGCAGTCTTAGAATCCATCATAAGCTCTGAAATTCTCTGAACTGAATTTTGAGAATGTTTTCTTCATGTAGTAGTCAGAGACAAAATGGGTGCCCAGGAAGGCTCTAACATCCCAAAACTGCCTGGAGGTCAGCCTCAGCGGAGTAAGAGGCACTCAGAAGCTGAGACCCCAGGGCTCTCAGTCTCACCTGGCCTGATAATTCTGCTGTGTGACCTTGGGCAAGTTACTTCCCCTCTCTGAGCTCATTTTCTCGTCTGTTAAATGGAAATGATAATTGCTTGCTCAAGTCCTGAGTTTGCTTGAAAATCAGATCAGCTGATGAATGTAAATGCTCGGTGAGAATATATACTTAGGAGTGGTGGGAGTGGCGGTCATTACTGTTGCTGTTACCATTTTCACATATGCCTTACCCTGGATAGGCACATATGTTTGCTGGTATAATACAAGAATATGTCCCTACTGAGTGCAGAGCTCAAACAAGCCAATGGAGCAGTGTAAAAGGGAATGATGGTTCCTCTATACAGCATGAAGAGCCCTATTAATTTGTGCTGGCTCCATTCCACACCATCATAAGTCCACCACTGACGTGTGTGTGTTTGGTGAAAAACACACCACAGATATACACAAAAGCCTCTCCTGTTCTTTTCAGCGGGGACAGGAGATGACACACGTTGGCAGACAGAGGCTGATCTCTGTGTATCCAAGAGGAGTCGAGCCAATCCGAGTATATCTAACAGGTCAAGCTCTGAAATGAAGAAGCAATAAGCCAGTGAAATGGTACTATCACCGAAACATGATTGATCAATTGAATTCTATCAGAGACAGTGGACAGTGAGATTAACTCAGGCCTGATAGGTTCAATGAGTTAAAGCATGATGTTCATTTCAGCTTCATTTCACCAGTCTTTGCTTGTGAAATTGGTCAATCAATAGAGGTTGAAGATCATATATATATATATATATTGGGGACCATCTTATGGGGAATATAATCTCGGTGGCTGGCTCCCGGCTGGGGCTGCCCGCCCAGGGTAATGGAGACAGAACAGGGACTCCATCAGCCCCATCGAAATGGCCTGATATCTTCTCCAAATGAAAAGTATTTTTGGATCTCTGATGATTTATCTTTTTTTCCTCCCACTCACTTTGATCTATGACAAAACCCATACCCATCTTGGAGAAATATAGTGATTTCTCCTGAAAACATTTGTGCAATGATCAGATAGATACACTTCAAAATATGAACCTTTTTTTTTTTTTCAGTTATATTGTCCTTGGAAAAAAATAAAGAGTAATTTAAAAACTCAAATGAGGGTAATGCAAAGATATGAGAGTAAATATGATTTTTAAACCCATTTATTTCTGCATAGTGGGGGGTGGGAGACAGACCGCTGTGTGTGTGAAAGCTGAAAAAAGGATGCACACAAAGTCCTTCCAGGTATAATTAAAACGAAGCCTTTAGCATTCTTTGATCTCATTTAAAAGCACAATTCACAGAAACAAATCACCCTTTTGCTCCTAGTAATATTTCATTTGCTTTGGAATATTTTCACTATGGTGGTTAACATCCTTCCTAATTAGTGTGCATATCTCTCTGGAAGGTGGAGTAATTAGGTACTACTGTATGAGGTAATGAACTTGGACAGTATGGATTAGAGAGAACAGACTTGTCCTGTGGCAATGCACAAGGTATTACTTCCTTCCTGCCTATTCTTTGAGGTCATCTTGATTCCTTTCAGCATAAAAAAATCCCATCTCTTCATACCACCACTGTAAGAGCTTCGATAATGCACTTGTACTATTTGTACGTCAGAGTATATATTAGGCTCTGGATAATGAATAATGGTGCTGAGCAGCTAGATGGAGAGGAAAGAACCTTGCACACCTCACTACCACCCATACCCCAATTCTTGCATTCTAATCCTACTGAATTACAACCCTTTCTCATGCACCATGCTTTCTTATGCTTGTAGGCCTTTGCATACGCTGTTCCCTCTGGTTGAAATGCACTTCCTCTTCTCTGCCCTTTTCTTTAACTAACTCTTTTCTACTCTTCCTTAAGACTGGAACTTCATCTTTTCCAGGGGGCTCTTTCTGGACCACCCTTCCCCAAGTCTGGATTTAGCGACTGGTTTTGCATAGGGTGAGGAGCAGACTCTGAAGCCAGACTGCTTGGGTTTAAATTTCAGCTCCTCCATCTCTTAGCTGTGTGATCTTGGGCAAGTCACTTAACCTCTCTCTGCCTAAGTTTCTTCATCTGCAAAATGGAAGGGGGCAACAATAGACTTGACATCATTGGGTTGCTGTGAGGATTAAATAGACAAGGTGCTTGGAATAATGTCTGTCACAGAGGAAGCACAGATTAGAGTTGGCTACTACTGTTTGGCTCTGGGGGGCTGTCTCTGCTTCTCTGGCTCGCAGCACTTGCTTTACTATGCTGGAATTATCCACTTGTCTGAGTCTTCCACTTGAGGGCAGGGACTAGAACAGAAGCCCCTCTGGAGCTCAGATGCTAACCGCAGGGCCAGACACCCAGCAGGAGTTTGGTGCATGTTGCTCAGGAATTAATGGACCCAGGAGGCTTGGAACAGGCATCGGGGCCCCAGTGTTTTCCTAGACCCACCTCTCCTCAGACCTGTCCTCTGACCCCAGGCAAATCCCTTTGCTATCCCTGAGTGTGCAGTCACAGGTCCCTTGGGGCCTTTCTCTCCCTGACAGCCCATGACTCATTGGGTAACACGACACAATCAGATTCACTCTGGTCGAACCTGAACATACTTGGCAATTTTACAATTGTGCGTTTTCCTTCGCCAAGAAGAAAGATTGAGTGAAACTAATGGCTGAATAATGGTAGTTCCAATGGAATTTTCCTCTATGCCACTTCGATTTTTCTCAGTCTGCGGTCTCAGTTTAGGGTGGGATTTATAAAATCACCAGGGGCATCGACTTTGATTCTGGGCTGCCACAGGACATTTCTAGCCCTGCCACCCTGGTCCCCAGCACAGGGCCTGAGTCATAGGAGAGGCTCTGGAAATTTTGGCGACTGACTTTTTTTTGCCTGTGCCTGGTATCCTATCCCCTTGTCACAGCATCTTGTTCCTCCTCCTTTTCTCAGGTCTGGCTCAGGTGATCCCTCCCTCAGGCCCCGCCTCCCTGCTGTTAGTCATCTCTAGGTTACCCTAAGCATCCAGACACGCCATGCAGAGAATAGGAGCTCTGTGAATGATTTTGAGTAGAAGGATTAACGGTATTTTGTTGTTGTTGTTGTTGTTGTTGTTGGACTCTGAGCGATACATGATTTGCTGTGTTTTCCTTTTGGAGCGTGTTGCTAGGAAGCCTCCAGCTCAGCTGAGTTTTGGTAGTTTCTCATCCTCTTGCTTAAATTTTATGAACTGCCTCAAATCTTCCTTAGAAGCAGATAGAACATAAACCCTTAGTTGTTTGCTCCTTTGGGATCACTGATGTAATGGAGGTTACTCCCAAGAATTTCTACCGAGTTTTCCGAGGAT
Organism: Mormoops blainvillei; assembly: GCA_004026545.1. Classification (NCBI taxonomy): domain Eukaryota; kingdom Metazoa; phylum Chordata; class Mammalia; order Chiroptera; family Mormoopidae; genus Mormoops; species Mormoops blainvillei. Next base: position 76,242 of record PVJD01006602.1, on the reverse strand, counting down.
GCCTGAGACCACCCTACTGCTGAGTTCTCTTGAACCATTCAGGCCTGCAACCTCTGGAGGTCACTCATTCAGTCAACAAAGCTTGATTAGCATCTCCTATGCTTGAGGTGAGACAGACCAGGGCTCTGTCTTCAGAGATCTCATCATTTTAGTAGGGAAGGAAAAAAAATAAAACTGCTAGAAACAACTCGCGTTTATTGAGCACTTATGCTATGTGCCAGTTACTATATACTAAGCATTTTACATTAGCTTCATTCAAGTCTTTCATCAGCTGCAGATATCATTATTGTTCCATTTTGTAGAGGAAAAATTGAGGATTAGAAAGGTTAAGGAAGTTTCTGAAATATCATAAAGTTGTAAGAGACAGAGCGAGGATTTGAACCTGGGTCTGTCTGAGTTTGGGGTGCCCAGGCTTCCCTAGTATGCTATCTATTACAGCATTCAGCCTCACTCTACAACATGTTAAGAGGTGCCCTGCCATGTATGTGCTGTGGCCTTGGACAAGTTACTTATTATCTCCACCTGTTTCCTCAGCTATAAAGGGGGGATCCTGAGAGGACCAGCCTCACAGGATGGGTTGTGAGGAGTAAAATGCAGGCCATCGTGGAGGCCTGGGTAGCTGGCTGAGGAAACCCAGGAGACAGTTAACTCAGCCTTGACTTGGAGGCAGGCTTCAGAGAGGGGGTGGGGTTTAGGCTGGGCCTTGATGGGTGGAGGTGAAGGGGGAGCCAGCAGAGGGAACGGAATGAAGAGTAACCTGCTAGGATGGTGTTGTGGGGTGACTGGAGGGGAGACGCCGATGGGAAGGGCAGAGCATGGAGGCCCGGAAGACCTGGGCTGTGTCCTGAGAAAGGCTTGGAAGGGTTTTCCTGGTGAAAATGATGGTGGTCACAGCTAACATTGTTCGGACACCACCTTTGTGCCAAGTACCCTGCTAGGCACCTCCCGGGGATTATCTCATTTAATCCTTACAAAAGCTCCAGGGATTGTCCCGCATCCATTGTTCCCCATTTACAGATGAGGAAACACAGGGTTTTGGTCTTAGTAGTTTCCCTGAAAGTAAAGGGAAGTGGAGAGAGCACGGGATCTTCAGGCAAGGGACCTATGTACAAGTCCCAGCTGCGGCTCGGTTACTCACCTCTCTGAGCCTCAGTTTTCTTTTCTGTAAAATGGGACAAGAACACATATCTCACACAGTTGTTCTGAGGATCAGTGAAATTTAATGATGCAAAATAACTTGGCTCACTGCCTGGCCCTGAGCAGTGCTCCATCCAGGGTGAAGTCAGGGGTGCTTGGAGAAGCCTGTGTCCCTGTCACCTGTGCGGCACCCCTTCATTCTTTGCTAGAGATAGAGGATGCGCTCTCAGTTGTATGCAACTGAGTGGCTAATATAGCCCCAGAACAAATACCCCATCTCCTTCCTTTTATAACCCATAGTCATGCCTAGTCCCCCCTATGGAAAAATCCTAGAGCCACTATTGCCCTTGACAAGCTTCCATTGCATCTGAAACCGTTTTTTTAAAGCTGCAAATTATACTGGCCTGAGCTTGGTTGGTTGCTGCTTTATAGACTGCTTTCAAGCCACGGCTGTCACCTGAGGAGACCAACCCCAAGTTCCCCGGCTCACTTGACTCAAGCTGGAAATATCCCAGGTCACAACCAGTTCAATCTTTCCAACCACACTAGCTCTAGATTGCTGTAGCAGATGGCCTGCCAAGACCTGGCTCTATCCCCTTGTTTTCAATGGAGGAGGCAGGTCTGGGGGCATGGTGGGGGCAGAGTCCTGGGGGAAGAAGCAGTGAACAGGTGGGCTGGCAGCTACCATGGAACCCTGTAGGGCAGACCTGGGGAGGACCTCGGACCCTGGGGTAAAGGCATGGGGGATGTTGTAGCGCATAAAAACAATAATGGTGGGATCTGGGAGTTTTTTTCACAGTTTCAAAAAGATTAAGGGAAAATGTATCCAGTGAGGAAAAGAGAGATTTCTTCCTGTCTCTGACCTCCTCCCAGAAGCCCCCAGCAGCCCTGCTCTCTTCACATGTCCATTCCTAAACCAAGTATTGGTAAGGTCAGGCTTGAGCAGTCATGTAAGGGTGGAATAAATATTGGGAGGGGGCCCCCTAAAAAGACTACACAAACAACCAAAGTGGGAAAATGAGTTAATGCCTACCTAATACAGTTTGGTAGACAAAAATCTAGGCAGATTTTGGAGAAAACAGAAATGACTGATTCAAGCTTCCTTAGTTTATCGATGTGGCCCCTGAGGCCCAGAGAGGGAGAGGAACTCGCTTGGGCTCACACAGCAAGTAAGGGCAGAGCTGGGGCTAGAACCCAGGTCTGCTGGCTCCCAACCCTCTTCCCTCTGGGCCCTGCCACTGCCCTGCCATGCTGAGGAGCAACGGTGAGGATGAAGGAGGCTCTGGAAGGGTTCAGGCTTTGGTTGGGCTTTGTAGAGAAATGGAACTCCAAGAGGGGTGGGGGTCTACCCAGTGGCTCCAACCTCCTTTCCTGGGGCCCCTGGACCTCCAGCAGGCGTTACATCCTGAAGACCATGATGCCAGAAGGGATTATGGAGATTCCTGTTTGTTTGTATTATTTTCCTCCCAGTGAGCATCTGCGGACATAAAGTACATGATGATTTTTAAAGAAACAAACCAGAACCCTCCAAGAAAAATGCAAAACCCCTGCTTCTGCTGGGCTCTGAAGAAAACGCAATGGGTTTATGATCTTTTAAGACACACAAGAGACAGCTTTCTCTTGACAGATGGGAATCTGAGGCTATTTTGCTCTCTCCCCCTTTGCGTGACCAGACCCGATTGTGTAAAGCTTTTAGCGTCAAAGCCAGGTTGTGAATAACATTGGTTTAACCTGAAATTTAAAGCCAGCATTTCTTTGCTCCCTGAGACGGGGCTTCCTGCCCCTTGCTCCCCTGAAGCTAGCTTCCAGAATGTTAATTCTGACAGCCATGGTTGACTAAGCCCAGCACTGGGTCTATTACATATTATTTGATTTGGAGTAGAAAAAAAAGATTTAAAGATACAATGCCCCCTGTATACCTTTGTACTTTTGCCCATGTCTGTCCATATATTTAAGCATACCATTCACATTGCAAGCTCAGATTTCTCTCCCTGGAATAAAATGGGTCCGAGAGTCTCTGTAGCCTGTCTCTGAGACCACGCTTCCCAGTGAAGTCAGACAGCGTCTTTGTGGCACAGATGAGAAACACTACGGAAGCTTCCACTCAGAGGCCTGGAGGTTCAGATCTGCCTTCGTGCCGTGGATGATTTTCCGGTATTCATTTTTGTAGTTGCCTATGAGCATATAATCTGTTTGTTTTTGCACCTACTATGTGCGGCACCCAGAGACAGATCAGCTGTGTTCCTAGCCTGAGAACCATGAGGCTTTATGGGTTGACGCTTCTACCTTTACTGTCTGATTATTTTCCAGTGAACATTTGCTTCTTCTACTGGGCATAGCTCCATAGTGACCGTGGCTGGGCCAGCTTTTGCCCGTCACTGTATGCCTAGCGTTAGCACAGCACCTGCTTACTAAGATTGTTGAGGAAAGAAGGAATAAATGAATGAAGTCAGACAGAGGGATGCTGAGATTTGCAGATCAGATCTGCGGCGCGAAGATTGTTGTCACAGGTATTACTAATTTGGTCACTTATTCCAGAGACACTCCCTGTGTAGGAGACAGAGATGAATTAACTGTGGTCCCTCCTCCCCTATGGTAGGTAATAATGCAGAGTGAAAGTGAAGGGTCCTGGGAGAAAGTGGTTAGAAGGAAAAGCAGCTGGGACATGAAGGAAGGCATCTTGGAGGAGGTGACATTTGTGCTTATAGGCTGTGCCTGCCCTGGCAACACTGTACACGCCAATGAGGAATGCCGTACCTTTCATATGGGCGCGGTGGATCGCCTGCGCCTGATAGGCTGACTCTGCATCCCCTTCAAATGCCTACAAATGCAGAATTCATGTTGCCAGCTCCTACTCTTTCCGAAAGAGGGGACTTGGGAGCAGGGATGAGAAAACATGGCTTTATCTAAAGGAACTGATGATTCAGGTCATGGGACCAAGAAATGTGAAGGCCGATTGTTTCCCTAACCCCTTCTCGTGGCTCCCACTGTTACCCCAGCAAGGCCTCAGGTCCCCTCTGGGACCTCCGTGGCTGCCTGGCCAGACCCCTGCGTGCCTCCCCTGGGGTCTCTTCCTGTCTCTTCCTCTCACCCCCTCTGTTCTTTTTTATCTCCTCTCATCTCTGGGCCTTTGTACAGGTGGTCTCCCCTACCTGGCACACTCTCTCCTCCCCTGCCCTCTGTGCTCTTCTGACCGCCCCCCGCCCACTTTCAGTTCAAGCATGACTTCCCCTTGAAAGACTTCCCTGATTCCTCCCCAGTTATAAACAGTCAAATGTAAATATTTCTAGATCCCTTTTCTACTTAGCAGTAATCATAGCTTGTAGTCACAGGTTGGTGTGAGTACTTGACTAAAGAGGGCCACCTTTAGTAGATTGGAAAGAGGGGCGTTGGTCAACACTGTATCCTCTGTTTTTAATATTTCCTGGTACAGAGGAAACATTTTATCAATATTTGTTAAATGAATGAATAAACCATTATATGTTTAGGAGTGTCTGAAGCTTCTTTAAGGAAATGGCAGACCTTAGGCATCTGAGCAAAGTGACAGTAGATTTCATCCAGCTTCTGAGTAGAGAAATTAAGCAGAGTTGCTGGCTGGGGCGCAGCAGCAAGAACCATCATGGTCAGGGTGAATGCCTGGAGAGGTGGCTCTGCCCACCCACAGCCCCCCGCTTGGAGTGCTGGGTCAGCAGGACACCCTCGCCGCCATGGGGGCTGGGGATGACGTTCAGGGAGCCAGAGCAGGGTGCAGCAAGCCTTCCTGGACGACTCAGTGCAGGGCCCAGCAAGGCTGCCTCTGCTTGGAGTATGTGCAGTGTCCTTGGGGGGATGGGCTCCCAGGACCCCCAGTGCGTGCACTTGAGTTCGCCTTTGCCCTGAGTCTTTCCTCTGTGTTGGGCTCTACTCGGTGACCAGGCAGTGACCTTGTACACAGCTTAGCCACCCTTTCTGAGCTTCCTCCGTGGAGGCGAAGCTCTGCTTTCCGTAAGCTCTGAGCTGTGCAAAGAACCCAACCTGTGAACACTGTGGGAGAGCAATCAAACCTGAGGACATCTGTGGGAGGATGACCTGGGGAGTGGGGAGGGGCCTCCTGGAAGGGCAGAGTTGGGGCATGTCTGATGGGGGAGCCCCGGTGGGAGAGAAGAGGCAGATAGGTGAGGCCTTGGTGGGAGCTGTCAGGAGCTGGCTGAAAGGAAGGAGCCTTCATTAAGCGTTTTAGGCCTGGCTGGCAGGATAGGGAGTGGAGAGTATAAGAGAAGTTGGTGGACAGAGAGAAGTCTCTAAAGAGTGGATGTGGTCTCTTTGACATGGGGAAACTTGGTGGAAATGCTGTGAGACAAGGCCAAGGTCATTCGGCAGGAGTGGCTGGGGCCAGGATGACTGTCCAGGATAATAACTGAGGAAGAGCAAGCTAAGCTGTCTTCCCTTGTGTGCGAGTGTGTGTGTGTGTGTGTGAGTGAGTGAGATCTTCGGTAATAGGGCTATTTGGTGGATGCCAACCAATGAGAGGACACGCTGGGCAGACACAGACTGGGCCGTGAGCTCCCACAGCCTGCTAGTCTTGTTGCCCGTGGGGAAGAGCCATCATGGAAGAAGGGGCATCATGGTGTTGATGAGGATGATGTCTTATGGGCAGGGCAGGGAACCAGGCTATAGTGTCCTCTGTGGTCAGAATTTATCTGGGATCCATTTTCTCAGGGTGCTCATGAGCCACCTCTGAAGACTCTTCCTGTGGAAGATGCTGGGGTGCTTTGAGCTGTCAGCCTCCCCAGGGACTTTGAACTGCCAACACTCATGTGAACCCCAAAGCTGGTGTCTTTGTTCAAATGTCAGACCCTGAGTTACAGTTCAGGCTCCTTGGTTTGGCCTCCTTCCTCACAGGGGCGGGGTTTTACATGGTGAACGAAGCCTAGGCTGGCAGTGTGGGGTGGGGACAGGGCGTGGGCAGGCCGCGGCCTTGGGCGAGAAGGGCACCTGGCAGCGAGAGAGCTGACGCATGCTGGTTCCCCTGCACCTGCTTGCCAGTGGCAAGGGCAGAGGCTGTGTCTCCGGGCCTGGCTTCCAGCAGCGTCTTTCGTCAGCCCTGCAAGCCGCTCTGTCCTAGAGAGTCCTGGGGAGTGGTGGCCCTGGAGGTTGTTTTCACCCGGAAACGTTTGGCCTCCTTGCTTTCTTTCGAACAGTTCAAACCACAGGCTTACAAAAGATATTCCATCCCATTTGTTTTGTTTATTGATAACTTATAATATTTTCATTGACATGTAAACATCATCACCAGAAACTATTACAGTGTGAAGAACTAACAATAAAGGACATAGAGAGAATTTAGTCCTGTACTTTCTTGGTAATTTACATTTTTGAATAGGCAATACATTTAAAGTTCTGCAACAAAACAAAACAAGCATGCTATGAAAAGTCTTCCTCCCCTTTGCTTACCTCCACTTAGTTCCTGCCTGAATTATCTAAATATTTCTCATGTTTCCTTCCAGAGTTCTTTTGTGTGTTTGTGTGTATATATACATATATATGCATTTTATATAGATACATTTTAATATGTATGTGCATTATATAATATATTATATATAAACTATATTAGCATATGTTATGGAATTATATAATCACAGTATATAATGTTAATATATATTATATTAATATATTTATAGCTTATATAAATATATATAATGCATTACATAAAATGTATGATTTTCTTCCTTTTTACACAAAAGGTTGTAAGCATACATGCTGTGCTTTACCTGGCTTATTTATTTCTCATATAATAATGTATTTTCAAGTTCTTTCCATATTCATTCACAGGAGGCATCCTCTTTCCTCTTTGCAGCCACACGGTACTCCCTGGTGTAGGCATACCATAACTTACTTATCTAGCCCCTACAACATAAACTCTTGGGTTGTTTCCAGTTTTTTGCTTTTGGAACCTGAACATACATCACTTCCCATATATGTAAGCCCAGCTATAAAATAAATTCCCAGAGATGCAGTTGCTCTATCAAAGGGAATGTGCATTTGTGACCTTGATAGGTTTTGTCAAATTGCCTGTCAGGTGTGTGACCAGTAGGCTTGCGTCAGAATGGTATGAGAGTGTCTCTTTCCCTACAACCTTTTAAACAATGTTTCATTGACTGGTCACATGATATGGTGGCAAATGTCCTGGCTAAGGGCATCAACACTGGGACAAAACTGTGCCTCCAAGGGGATTGACAGTACAAAAGAGGCAGTGACACCTGCTAATTATGCCTCGGAGTCAAACTTAGCTCCAGTCCTCAGGCAAACCACTTGATCTCTCTAGACCTCAATTTTCACACCTGAAAAGTGGGAAAATAATATCATCTTCAGTGGGGTCATTGTGAGGATTCGATGAGGTGGTGCATGTAGAAAGGGCTGCACACAGAGTCTGGTACGTGGCTGCGGGAGGCTGGCTCCGCCCTAACCAGCAAGGTGACTGTGGCCAGGATACCCTTGTCTGTTTCTGGGCTCGTGGGTCTCTCGGACCCTCTTCCCAGTCTCAGGGTCTGACATAACTTTCTTCAGCAACTTGTGTAAGCCGCACTCATCCTTCCTTTCTCATGCTCATCAAAGGTATTCAGGAGTCTCCGGTGCCAAATGGTCACTCACTGCCGGGCAGAGATTTCCTCCGGAAGCAGATGCGGGGAGACCTATTCACGCAGCAGCAGCTGGAGGTGCTGGACCGTGTGTTTGAGAGGCAGCACTACTCGGACATCTTCACCACCACGGAGCCCATCAAGCCTGAGCAGGTATGCTCCATGACTCACTGCCGGCCACACCTCTACCCAGACGCAGGCCTGAGTGGTCCTCCCGGAGGCATCTGGCCTGGAGTGGGTGAGAGCGCCAAGCTCTACTCAGAGGTGGCCTCTCCTTGTTCTTGGCCTGACTTGGCTGGTCACAGCATCCCATGAGGTCAGGAGGACTTGTTTAGGGTTCTGGAGACTTCTTGCCCTGTTGCCCCTGTCTCTCCTGCCAGCCAGAAGGGGATGTGACTTGTCTGGCTGCTCTGCCATTGCCGAATGGTGGCCTTTCCCAGGGCTCTTTGCATAGGGGTGTAATGATCATCTGGGTCACTTGAGGTGGTTTTGGGTCATTATCCTGTCAGGGTGAAGGTGGAAATATGTAAGCAGCCCATGGCCATAAGCCATGTGTGATGGTACCGGTGTGCACCCCACAGTCAGCCCCCTTGTCAGGTCGCTCGGTCATGCTTTTAGAGACTGACTCCAAGGGTTTGGGAGTGAAGGAATGCCTCACTGGACAAACACCCAGCTGAGTCACTGGCAAGAGAGGGGAGAAAGCAGGAGGAGGACCCCTTGCTGAGCAGCCCCCTGCACTGCCCTGGGGAGAGAAGCAGTCACTGCCTGTGGTCACAGAGATGGGACCAGAAAGAGTCTGCCCAGTGAGTGCCTCTGGGGGCCTGGGTAAGGTCCAGATTCAATTCAGGACACTAGTTCCTGATGCTCAATCTCTTCCAGGCCCTGGGCTGGTTTCCTTGCTGGCACGAGCAGCTCAGACATGGTTTCTGCCTGACAAGAACCCCCACAGGCCAGAGAGACCTATGAGCAATGACTTTCTGAGAACTTTGTTATCGGGTGCTGATGGGGAGGACTGGCCGTGCTGAGCTTCTTCTGCATGCTAATTAGATGATGCTTCTGACATTTTCTGAAAGAGCAATTCAAAACCAAGTATGCTGTGTACTCAAGCTCTTGTGGAGAGGAGAGTTGCCCAGGGGACCTTGGGTGGTGAGGAGTGAACAAGGCCTTGGGGCCACCATCCTATGACAGTGACACGAGTGTGGGTGAATGTGCCTGGCAGAAGGAAGAGCAAGTGCAAAGGCCCTGAGGTAAGGGGGGGAGTGGCAGAGAGAGCCAGTGTCTGTGCTTCGGGGAACGGCTGCCAAGAAGGGTGGGAGGTGATGCTGGGGAGATGGGTCTGGTCATATAGGCTGGGGTCTTTCTCCTACAGGTGGAGCGAGGCCTCCTCCGGGAATGACCTAGTTGTATGGGCAGGCAGACTGGGTCCCACACGCTCAGGCTCCTGGGTTTTAGGGAAAAGAGTCTGTTTCCATCACAAACAGGCTTTCCCACTGCTCGGAGAGCTCTTCTTAGAGATGAAAAGCCATATTTCACCTGAGACAGGAGGAGAAAGAAAAGGACTTTAGTCAGGAAGACTTCCTTAGGTGAGGTCTACCTTTCCCTCCAGAATCTTGGAGACAATTTATCTTCCAACCCCTGACAAGATCACATAAGTTTATCATTTGTGGGGGCTCCAGAGGCAGGCCTTCACCCTCCACCTTTTAGAGGCCCAGAGAGGGGACAGGGTTTGTGTGAGGTCACCCAGCAATGAGGGGTGAAGAGCAAGGGCCCAGGCGTGAAGCCTCTAGCATTTCTAGTAAGCCCTTGTTTAGTTAGTGCAGACATTCAGTATCAGTGACTGTGCTTCCCTTGTGTTTCCCATGATCCTCAGAACCCACAGAATCTGAATCATGGTTCAAGTAGCTTAGAATGCCCAGAAAGACTGGGCAGAGACTACAAGGCTTCATAATCGGGAGGAGTCCCTCCGTGTATCCATTCAGTCACTTGCTCAGATACTCAGTTTCTCATTTATGCTACATGTTTTTTGCATACTGGCTCTGAGCCTGGCACAGTGCCAGGCACCCAGGGGAGGGAGTATGACGTGGATTCAGATTCTGCAAGGCCAGGGAGAAGGTTCTGTAGCCCTGATGAATAGAGACGTTGCCTCAGCTAATAGCATCGAGGGGGATGTTATGGAGGAGGTGACGCTGGGGGACAGGTTGCTAGGCCCATGTAGAGATGGGGCCTGATGAAACGGAGACCTGAATTACAAACTTGGTGAGGGCTCCGTTTCTAGCAGTCTCGCTGCGCGGTGTCCTTCAGAATGCTGCGGACATGGCCGTGGGCCTGTCTCTGACTGTGTGGGCTGAGGCGGGGCCTGCAGGCAAAGCTCGCGGGGGGATAATGACTGACTCAGGGCTTTCTGGTTAATCTGGTTCACCTCCCCGTAATGTGCGGTAATGAGGAGAGATGGAGGGTGAGGCTGTGGGGCCGCCGGGCACATACACAGGCACTGGACTATGAATGACATACCCTCGCTCCTGATTCCCAGTCACTTTGGACAAATGAGGGTCCGAGCAAGGGGCTGCAGGCCAGGAAGGCAGGCACGCCAAGGGTACAGGTTCCTTGAGCCCCCGTCGTGCTCGCTTTCGCCTTGCCTTGTGAGCCCCAGAGCGGACATGATGATGGCGCTAGGAAGGGGGCCTGGAGCTCTGGCCGCTGAGGCTGACCCCTCTTCCACTGTGAGCAGACCCGTGACTCCAAGGGCTAGTGGCCTGGGTGGGGGCCTTGCCGCCTGTTTCATTGAACAGCCTGATGGGGAAGAAAGGGCACCTGCTGGCCTTGGAGTTTGACTCGAGTCCTGGCTCTGCCCTATTGGGCAGTTTGCTTTTTTCCTGGAACTCAGTTTCCATATATGAGGCAGTGGCAATTGTGATTTTGATAACGATAACAACAGCAACAACAGCAGTAGCGATAACAACAGTGATCTTTGTCACGTACACACAGGACTGTACCATTTTCAAATACCTTTCACGGCCATTCTCTCACTGGACTTCAATGTAAATGCCTGCTAAGCAGATTGGGCAAGATTTGTGAGCACCATTTTACAGATTGGAACATTTCTTTTGACTGTTTGCCCTGTGTCAGCCCCAGGGGGCTTGGGATTTGTCAAGGCCACAGAGCTTAGAATTTGACCTCAGGATCTTCTGTCTTCATCCTGCATAAGATGGTTACATGGGCCTTCATGTCACTGAAAGATTCTAGAAGCCAGTTTTCTGAGTGGCTGGTTTTCAGAACCAGCCTCTCATAGCCAGAGTCCGCCTATCATTCTAGAATCCTCAGACAACTTGCCATCGGCTTGGGTACTCAAATCCTCCTAAATCACCCACCCAATCACCCTCCTAAATCATCCTGTGGGAGGAACCTTCTTCAGGGCCGGGTTGGGGTCCGGCCAGTCACTTCCATGAGCTCAGGGACCGCCCTCACCTTGCTGCTTTTCCCGCCAAGATCTACCCTGGGTGGATGGATGGGCCCAGGCTTTTTCCTTTTATAGGGAAACTTAGTAAACCCGTGGTCCTGGGTGGAAGGGGTTAACGTAGTAGACACACTCCTGGGGCAGGGAAACACTTCCTTTTCAAAATGGCTATAGAAAAAGCAATTCTGTTTCCTCCACATGTGGAGTGAGTAAAAATCACCGTGGAGTAGGGAAGGAAAAAATAAAGGAACAACTGCTGGTGGCGCATGTGTATGCACGCACGTGTGTGTTTCTATTTCAAACAGGGAAATCTGTTTCAGTAAAACTCGAGCTGACGCTGTCGTGGGCGCTGTGCTCCTGGTGGGAGCTGGTCCCTCCTTCGGCCTCAGCAGGAGAGCTGCCACCGAGCACAGCCTGCCGTATTTACTCTCGGCAGACTATTAACCAACACCAAGCTATTAATCTGGCTTTTGAGCCTTCACTAAAGCCCATAAAAGCTCACAGTTGTCAAATGGAGTTCATTTTAATTTCCTTTCAATCACAGTAAATTATTCAGGTGATAAATCAGCTGGAGCAGCCTCCTGGCTGTAATAGAAACCCTAATTCCTGGCTAATTATCCAGCCCATTGCTGCCAACAGATCAATACGGGCACAAAATGGAACGGGCCCAGGGCCCTCCCTCCCATTGGGCCAGAGACAGAAAGACAGCTGGGGAAGGGGGACATGCTGCTGACCTCCCAGGAAGTTCAAAGGTCACGGGGGGTTAAATCGGGAGAAGGCCTGCCCCTTGTCTAACAGAGAAAGCCATCAGAAATGCCTCCTGCTCTCATATGCTGCTTTGCCCTCTGGACGGTGGCATTTCTTCAGGCTGGTATGTCTGGCGCTGAGCAGTGCCTGCTCCTGAGGGCATCCTGCTCCTGGGAAGGGGCTGGTTTGTATTTTTCACCATGATGAGTGTGGTCATCGGGAATGGCCTTGAACACCTACCTATCTGAGTCAGAAAAAGGGCTGGGACTGTGGGAAAAAAGATGAGGTGCTGGCCATGCTTTCTTTCTTCGGGGAGCTCAGGTTCCTGTGTAGAGGGGGTCAGTGCCCACCAGGAGACAGGCGTGCCGGCTGAGAAAGGGGGAAGGCTTCCCGGAGTGGGTGTCATTGGTGCTGTGCCTTGAGAGGTGGGTAGAGTCCAGTGCTGTGGAGACTGCAGAGTTGTCTGGAGAGGGCGTTCCAGGCAGAAGGAACAGCCTTGGCGAAGTCATGCAGAGACACGGGCTGGCAGGGAGCCGCAAGCTGGTCTCGTGGTTGGAATGCAGGGGGAGTGAAAGGAAGTCAGGGCCCTGGGGCTGGAGAAGCAGGAGGGGACCTGGGTCCCAGAGGGCTGGACTGTGCAGATGAGGAGGTTTGGCTTTGCTTTGGGAACAGTGCGCCCCAAAGAGCCCTGAGTCTGTGGCCTGGACTGTTCTGCTCACCTGGAAGCAACCTTCACTGGGCCCTCCTGCCTCTTGCCCCGTCCCTGCTGCTACTGTGGGATCTCCCTTCCGGAGGCCCATCCCCACATAACAACCCCTCATGGTTTCCCACCACTTGAAATCCAACCTCAGCCTTTTATCCCCATCACAACCCTTCATTGCCCCCATGTCCCTCTGCCTGCTTATGAGATGCTCTGACTGTGGCCGGGCCTGACCCCTCACTGCCCCATATGGGTTGGGCTCCTCCCCTGTCTGAGGGGGCCGCAGACCGTGAGCTGGCATGTACATGTGTGTGTATGTGTGTGCGTGTGCACGAGCAAGGGAACACCAGGCATGGCTCTGAGCAGGCAGGGTGGCAGGTACTGCAGTTATTATTATTTTCTCAACATTGTTGCTCTCACTCCAACCTCCTACTCAGGATTTCCCTGCATGGAACATTCTTTCAATCTGTTTTTAAATCTACTCTGTCCAGGCCCAGCAGGAGACCTGCCTGCCCTGGGAGGCCTTCACTGACCCACGTCCGCCTGCACTGACTTGCCTCTTGTCAGAGCTCATAAATGCATCGGGTTCCCATCATCACTGCAGTAATTGTAGCGACTGTGTGTCCATCGCTCGTCCTGTTCCTGGCTGTGTTCTAGGAGCTCTTCTTGCCTCTTCTTGCTCTTCATCTGAGTAAGGAAACGCCTCTGAAAATTTTTAAACCAGAGATTATCATGATTCAGTCCAATGCAGATTAGATTATTCTGGTTGCTGTGAGGAGAGCTGGAGGATGGGTTACCAGGAGGCCACTGCCAAGGTTCAGAAGACGTCGCTGCCTCCACTGTACCCCTGGAGATGGTGGCCTGCCCTGCTGGGGCTGGCCACCATCTCCAGTCTCTGGCACTGACTAGGAATTGTGGCCTCACGATGCACTCACTTTGTCTCTCCTCTCCCCTCTGTTCCCCTAGCTCTTCCCACCTACCCCCAGGACCCCCAACTTTATAGCCAGGCTCCCAGGGTTACTAGAGTGGAGCTCATATTTGATTCCGAGCTTCCTGGCGGTCAAAGCAAAATGCAAAACACAGTCAGTTGTGTGCTTCTTATCATTCACCACGAGAAAATAGGCCAGTTCCCCAAAAGAAGCCATGTTTTTCCTGACACTTAAGTGGAAAGGAAATTATCATGCAAGGTTCCAATGGGAGTGGGGTTCCAATGGGAGCCCCCGTGGAGGCGGTGGGCACAGTCTTCAACACAGCCATAGAGATGCTGCAGCAGGTTTTATGGATAAATGCAACGATTACATGCTAATCAGTGCATTTCTGCAGGAGCAGGGCTGCTGCGAACGCACAGCTCAGCCTTTCTAATAGCCCAGGTTAAACTAAGAAAAACCCCATCCACTCTGGGATAGCCAGTCCTAGGTTTTCTGATTTGATGCTCCTGAAAGATGTGCTACTATCTGGGGGTTTTGTGACCTCCTGCCGCCCAGGGTAGCTTTGGGAAAATGTCCACCAGTTGGAGAATCTTCTGTCTATAGGAATGTACCTCACCACCGGCTTGACTCTTGAGGAGGAGAATTTAGTAGTTTGCATTTGACTTCTCTGATGCGGGCTTGGTGTGCAGGAACTTGGTGAGTATTGGAGGAGGGAAGAGTTGTATGATTTAGAGACCACAGACGCACATGGCTCACCCACCCAGTTTCAGGTGGAGATAACGGAACTGAGAGAGGCCGTGGCTGGGCCTTCCCTGGGAAGAAGGCATGGTCTGACCTAATTGCCACCTGAAAGCCCGATAAACCAGAGGAAGACTTCTGACCCAAGGCACAGCAAGGCTGCCCAGGGTGAACATGGCCCAGCGAGTGTCCTGGGCTCTGACCAGTCAGATGAGTGACTTCTCCCATGGAAGGAGCTACAAGAGAGTGGTAGTTGCAGGAAGAAGGGTAGGAGTTCCTTTTCTAGCTCTTCCCAGCATGAGGAGAGAGGAGACAGACCCCCCCCCCCACTTTCTGAATTGAGATACTTATGCAACATTTAACTTGGATATCATCTTGCCTTTGGAATGAGATAATGACAAGGATTGCGCTGGAATTCCTGCTCCAGCCATACTCTCCCTTACCTTTCTACTGTCATCATCTCAAAGTGACCCAAGGGGCCTCCGCCTTCTCCCCTTGCTCTGCTGACTAGAATCTTATCTGGGGATGCCTATTTCTTCCTAAAGAACACTGAAAATATTTTCTAAACAGCTGAATATTCTGAGTATTTTTGTCTTCCGGTGGATCATACAGAAGGATGTCTACCCAAGAAAAATAGCTGTGCTGGATTTGCAAGACTGGGACATATTTGAGGGAATACTGAGCAAGTTGTCCTAGGGTAAAAGCATGGGATGGACCCCTGGACTTTCATGACAGCTCTTGGGGTAGTCATTTTTCCCTGGGTCGTGGTTTCTGCCTTCGGGGTGGGGGTTAGGCTGGGTCATCCTTGAGATCCATTCCAGCAAATATTCTGTAAGAGATAAAACAAATTTGAACTCCATCTCTTGTTTTTATTTTGACTTGTTTACAGTTTTTCCTCCTGTCTGTTCCACTCTTTTAGATGACAGGTAAATTCTGTGTATGTAGGATTTAAAGATTACAAACAGATTGTCAAAGAGCTGCCTGTGCCTTGCTGGGATGTTCTTTCATTCATTTATTCACTCATTCATCCAAGAAATTTCTACACATATGTCATTGACAGTGACCACCTATGCTGTACCATGTGGCAGAAAGTAAGAGCAATAGATGCAGCCAAAGGTATTGTGTGAAATTTGACTTTCGAGTGGAGATATTTCCCCCTAGACAAGGCTAACCAATATTTGAAATAAACAAAAGACAAAAAAGACAAAAGAACAGGTCATTTCAGTGCTACAGATTATTTGTTTTGACAGTGCACTGGAAGTTTGGCTTAAAAAATTTGGCTAGTCACAAAGCTCTTAAAAAATCCCAAACCTTTATTATATTGTAAATTATCCCTCCCAAAAAGAGCATAGATTTCTGGTTTTGATAATAAGATCTGAACTATTGCAGGCTCCCCTCCCATCTCAAACAACAGAAATACTGGACAAATGTAACAATTAATTATTTTTGTTATATGTGTGTATGTGTATAGACACACACACACACACACGCATATAGTTTAACTACTGAGAGGGAAATCCTCTGGATCTAGAAATTAAGAAGGAGCTCAGCTCAGAGTCAGAACTTTAAGTGGATGAGCTGTTATTCCAATAGCCCAGGGTACTGGTCCTAGATACAGTTCCTAGTTGAACAGCTGCTGGGATTTGATACTGGTGTTGAGACAAAAGATATGGCCTTAGACTTATGTGATATGGGAGGTGGAACATGAACTCCTGGAAAAAACTTGAAACTTGGAAGGACTAAACTTTGCATGGAACGAGTGCTAGGCAGATTTCACCTACAGGCTGAGGAAAGCAGTAAGGAAGCTCAATCCTGCACTGGACTCAGAGGAGAACAAAAGTTTCCCGTGGGAAGCTGAAATCCCAAGCTTGTGCCATATACAAGCATGGTATCTCACTTTAAATCATTCACAAGAAACCCAACTCGGGAAATTAATATAAAAACTGAGCCCATATCGGTGAAATTCTTGAGATGCCTAGAATAAAAACCTCTGGATCCTCGCACAGTATGTACGACATGCCTAAAGAGTAAATGATAACTACTGAAGGTGAACTCACAGTTTAAAAATTGCAAACCACACAAGGAAATGAGGGCACGTCAGGAGACATACTGGGAGAATTAGTATTCTAGGAACCTAAAATAATAATCAGAAAGAGACTATCAAATGACTAAAGAGGTGAAAAAAGGACTAGAAACATTATAAAAGAATAAAACATCATGAAAAAAGGGTAATCAGATTAGAAAAACAAATTTCTAGAAATAAAAATTTTCGTCATCAAAATTAAAAATTCAATTTGTTTTTTTAAATACCAGGTAAGACACAGCTGAAAAGAAAATGAGTGATTTGAGAGACAGAGCTGAGGAAATTGCCAGGAATGCAGCACAGAAATCTAGAGTTGGGAAATATGAAAGAGGGCAAGAGGTATAACAAAATTTCATGCAAAGGTCCAACATACATCTAATAGTAGCTCTGGAAAAATAAAAATAGAGGTGAAGCAATATTTGAAGAAATAGTGGCTAAGGAATTTGTAGAACACAACTGTTGCAAGACATGTATCGTTATGTTGAAAAAACATTCTAAATCCCAAGCAAGTTACATAAAAATAAATGCATATCTAGGCAAAACTAGTGGAACTGAACATCAGAGACAAAGAGAAAATTATAAAAACAATCATAGAGAAAGTATAACTTTTAAATTGATAGGCACTTTTTAAAGCATCAACAGAAGTCTGAAGACAACAGAAAATATCTTTAAATGTTAAGAGATAACAATTAACCTATACTCAGGTAAATGACCATTTTTAAAAAAGATTTTATTTATTTACTTTTAGAAAGATGGGAGGGAAGGAGACAGAGAGGGGGAGAAACATTGCTGTGCAAGAGTGAAACAGCTGCCTCTCACATGGACCCCCCACTGGGGACCTGGCCCACAATCCAGGCATGTGCTCCGACTGGGAATCCGTGGCCTCTTGGTTTGTAGGCCGGTGCTCAATTCACTGAGCCACACCAGCGAAGGCAGGTAAATGATCATTTACTAGTGAAGCCAAATAAAGACATTTTCAGACAAAAAGGGAGAGAGTCTACCACTTACACATTTGTACTGAACAGCTAAATAATGTATTTCAATAAGAAGAATCTGAGAGACTTTCAGTTTCAGTTCTAACATATAAAGAACTTGGAAGTCCTCACCCATGTATTTACAACAGGAAATAAAGCTGAGCAAACTGAAAATCAACAACTTTCCTTGATGCTTCAGGGAAGTGAAGTTGCAGGACGAACGGATACTGCAAAATCTGGAGAGGCGAGAGTACAGGGAGTTAACAGTGGAGATCTGTCAGATGAAGATAAAACTTCATGCTAAAGACCCATTTACCTTAGTTCCTATTATCCAGTACATCACGTCCAGCTTTCAACAGAAGTTAGGCAGGAAGAAACAGTCTAAAGAGACAACATAAACATTAGAACCAGACTCAGCTATGATACACATTTTAGAATTTTTAGACAGGGAATTTAAAATAACCGTGATTGATATAGTAAGAGCTCTAAAGGAAAAAGAGTTTCCATATTAGCAGAGATATGGAAACTCTTAAGAAAAATCAAAAGGAAGTGCTGTAAATAAAAAGCACAGGAACAAATAAAGTGCCTGTGATGGATTCATCAGTATATTGGACATAGTAAAGGAAAGAATCAGTGAGCTTGAAGATCTGTCAGTAGACTTCCCAAACTCAAATGTAAAGAGAAAAAAAGAATGAAAAAACCCCTCCACAAAACCCAAAACCACTAGCACAGAATATTCAAGAATTGTGGGATAATTTTTAAAGGAATAATATATGTGTAATTCAAATACTGGAAGGAGAAGACAGAAAGAAGAAAAATATTTGAAGTAGCTGAGCTCTTTCCAAAATTAATGACAGATACCAAACCACGAATGCAGGAACTCAGAGAATATCAAGATATTCTGGTATCTACACCTAGGCTATTCAAAAATCAGACAACCAAAGAGAGAGAAAATCTTTTAAAAAGCCAGATGGGGACAATCACCTTACTTATAGAGGAACAAGGGTAAGAATTACAGTGGATTTCATGAGAGGAACCATGCAAAGAAGAGAGTGAAGTGAAATACTTAAAACATTGAAAGAAAAAGCCTCGAGCCTAACTAGAAATCTGTATTTTGGGAAATTATCCTCTAAAAGTGAAGGAAAAATAAAGACTTTCTCAGTCAAACAAAAATGGGTTGAATTCATGACCAGCAGACCTACCTTGCAAGAAATACTTAAGAATATAGTTCTTTAGAGAGAAGAAAAATAATATGTCAGAAATTCAGGTCTACAAAAAAAAAAAAAGGAGAGATATCAGAGAAAGAGTAAATGAAGGTACAGTGAATTCTTTGATTTTTCTTTTTCCTAACTGATCTAAAAGATGACTGTTTAAAGTTATAATAGGAACAATGTATGGAGTGATTATAACATAGGGATAAGTGAAATGAATGACTGCAATGTCACAAGAGGCAGGGAGGGGCAGGAAGGGGCAGGAGACACGGTCTTTGCAAGGCAGGTTTATTTACTTGCAGTAAGTAAGGGAGCCAGGGGATTCATATCCGAAGCTCTGCCTCCCCAAAGGGAGGCTTTGGCATTGCTTATATACACTGTTTGGTCAATGACACATTGATTTCAGCTGGCTAAGCTTATCTGGGTTGGATTGCTGTCAAGCTCATCCTGTTTACAGCTGGTCTGCAAAGTACTGTGCTACATTTTAACATTTAGCAAGAATAGCATTTAATAAGAATGGCCAAGACCCTGAGACCTTTGTCCTAACACTTTTAGAGGATACAGATAATTCTGGGATCAGGGTAATGGAATTGGTGATATTATTTTTTCAGGGCAGGTAACTTTACCCACCTGTTGTAACTTACAGGGGTTCCTGGCAAGAGCCTCCTCCGGATGAGGGTATGAAAGAAGATGATGAGGGGCTGTGCTCCGACAAGTGTAGGGGTGTGAGGTCTTGGAGACAGACCAGTTCTAAATGACAGGATAAGGTCTTACTTGTGGGCATCCGCGGGGCTGGGAACTGGGGAATGGAGATCAAGACCAATGGAGTCAGTGAGGCGTGCTCAGTGAGGTCCAGAGCATGTGGAGCTAACAGTGGGAGGTCCCCGGGAAGGGAGCATCCTTCAGGAGGGACGTAGGCAGTTACTAACAGTATGAAAGGACTGGCTTGGGCAGACTTATAGGGTACAGAGGGAGAGATGTTGTGGCAGAAGGGTCTGGCGGAGCAGTGCCTGGAATTGGTGCTGGGAACAGTGAGTATGTGGGCTCTCCTGTCCGTCCCAGAAGGTCACAGGGAGGAGAGGAAGGTGGGCCTCCCACTGGGGCGGTCGTCGGGGACCAATGTTGAAAGGACTCCTGCAGGCAGTACAGCATCGTGGTTAAGAGCACAGTCTTCCAAAGCAAGCGGCTTGGGACTTTGATACCTGTTATGTTACTTTTGAGCCTCTTGGGAGATTATTTTAATAAGTGATTGCAGACATTTCTTCCTGTGTTTCTGGGCTGGAGCACGCTAGTCACTGTTACTTCCCTAACAAGCACTAGCTTCCTTTGTGTGCAAAGTATTATTTGAAACCTACTTGGCCTTCCCACTGCTTTCACTTGTTTTCTCCTATGCGGAATGGGATAATGACAGTTGTGTCATTTTGGTGGTACAGATTAAGTGAGGTAAACATAAAAAGGGCTTAGCCAGGGGTCCAGCCCATAACAGACAATCGATAAATGTTACTTCTCTTGTTATTATTATCATTAGCACCAAGGGGCATATTGGCCACAGCAGAGGTTCCACAGAGCAGAGAGAAGAGGCTGTGGTGGGAAAGAGTCAGGGCTGGTCGGGCAGGACGGGAATTCCAGAGGAGGCGGAGGGGCTGGCATTGTTGGCAGGGAGGGATGAGAGATGGTCCAGAGGCGCCGTCGGACCTGCAGTGGCAGAGCACTGGAGCTGTGGAGTTGCTGGGAACTTTCTCCTCCCCAGGCTTCCTCTGTTTTTACTGTCTGCCTGGCTGCAGAGTACACAGGCAGATGAGCTCAGGCTTGGAGGGGGGAGTCCCATTAAAGTAATCAAAACAACAATTTGTACCACATTTAGTACTTGTGCCTGAGGAGCTAAGAAATCTTCATAATAAATTATTAATTCTGGGTTGTATTATAAGAATTTCCCCTACAAAGAAGCAAGTTAATATTTCTGTGTTGGTGCAACAGAAGACAGGAGTTCTCTGGTCTCCTAGATTTGCCTGGAAGGGAGAAGTGGGTATTCAAACATAGACCGTCGTACTTCTGAGCTTGTGAATGCCCCTCCAGGGAGGAAGGGCTGGGACTGCTAGCGCCTACGACTGTGCTCTCAGGGACGCCAGCCTCATACTCAGCCTGTCTGGGGACTCAGGCGGCACCACACTGGTCACTCACCTTAGCCATATGGCAAGGTGGCTCAGAGCGAGGGCTCTGAAGTTTCCTGGTCCTGCCTGGAACCTGGTGCCTTCACCTATTGGCTTTGTGATCGGATCAAGTTGCCAAACCTCACTGAGCCTCAGTTTCCCCATCCACAAGAGGAAGATGGGGATACTAGTGTGGCCCTCTCTGAGGTGGCGTAAGGACAGAAGGGGAGGGTCGTGTGTGTAGGCTCTTGGCCCACGGGAACACTCAGTAGATGATATTTATCATTATTTATACCCTCAGAGGATGCCCGAATGATGCAGACAAGGCTCCTGCCCCTACAGGGCTTAGAGTGTGGGGGGCTGCACAGGAAGTGGATACGGAGGAGGATGAATAGAGGGGTGCCAGTAGGAGAGGAGGAAGAGTAAAAGCACAGAGACCTGTGCATGTATAATCTGGGCAAGGGGGTGTAGTTTCAGGTGGCCAGAATGTGAGGGTTGATGACTCCGGAAAGCCTGTTCGAAAACACACACACACACGTGCAATACTATATAATGCAATGTAATATAACAACATATATGTCATAATATAATATCTAGACAGTGCATACAGTAAAATATTTAATTTGTATTATTCACTTAATCCACATAAAAAACCCTGGTTGGTATTTATTTTCCTCATTTAAATGGTGACGAAAATATCAGGGGCTACATGGTGATGGAAAAAATACAATAAAAAATTTAAAAAATAAAAAATGAAGAAACTGAGGGGATAATACTCAATACCCTACAAGATTTAAATTTTTTTACATTATGTTTGCCTGGCAAGACACTTGCAGTGGGTTTGCTTACACAGTGTGATCTTTGCCGTCTTTTAAATCTCAGTGCTCATCACTTTTGGTTGCTGGACTGTGAGGATTGCGTCTGGAGCTGCTGGGAAGGGGAGCGTGGCTTCCCTGTGGGACACTCCTAGGAACAGGTGTAGTAATTAACACAGATTTTTCTCAACAAATTCATTTATGAGCAGAATTTGGGTGTCAGATTATAACATTGGAATAAATCTGGAGACATCCCGTGCCGTCCAAGCCCTGGGGGTGGCGCTATACTCATAGAGTCTCTTGCTATTAACCTTTCTCTGGGCTTCTGATCCTCTTCAGAATTGATAGTTGGCATTTGGAAAAAGTAAGCATTTCTCTCCTGTTTTGGCCCTGGTTGTGGCCGAGTTCTCATTTATTCCTTGTGGTTTAGCAAGTTAGGAGCTAAGGAGCAGAAAGTGGACCTGGGGCTTTCAAATTCTGTTGGGGACCTGCCTGTTAGTAAGTAAGTTGCCTCAAGCAACCCCTGGGGAGACCTCACAGCTCCCCATTGAATCCTAATATCCTACAACGGACTTCAACCACGAAGGGCCCAGGCGGACCTGCAACCTTTCATCTGCAGCCGGCTCTCTCTTCCATGAGCCAGGAGCCAGAAACCTGCATCTGTGCTGGGGCAAGGGTGGGTAGAACAACTCAGAAATAGTCACATACGACCTTGCAAGGTGAACCCTCCTTGCCTTGGAGAAACAGCTACCGGAAAATCTTATGTTTCCTGTACCTGACATCGGCCACTAGATGCCATAATATGGCAGATTTGGGGCCATAATCTCTAGCTGCTTCAACCTGGCAAATGTGGGCCCAGGTTCTGGCTGGCTCTAGGGAAGTTTATTTTCCTCTATGAACTGAGGTCAACTGCTTGGATTTCTCTAGATCTTGAACTGGTTCCCAGTAACAGTTACCTGGTTTAAAAACTCAGGCTGGCCACCTGTGTACCGGGAGCCACAGGAATGCTCAGAGCAGCGCTGCCCAGCATCGCAGAGGCCCCAGAGCTCGGGGTGGGGCGGAGGCTGGGCGGGGCACCTCTGTGAGCCTTCTGATAGAGCAGGGCAAGTGTCTGTCACAGGTTTTTTTGTTGTTTTGGGTTTTTTTTTTGCTTCTTTTGGGGAATGATGTGTGTGTTGCATCCTGGCACAGGGAACTTGAAGTTAGATACTGTCCAGTTCATGGTCATGCTGTTTTATAATAATAGAGTGCTTATGTTGTGCCAAACACTGGTCTGCGCACTCTGAGTGTATTAACTCATTTATCCCTTCCACAGCCCTGTAAGGTAGGGAATTTTAGTATCTTAATTTTATAGATGAGGAAGCCGAGGAATGAAATGGCTAAGCAACTTTCCCAAGGTCCCACAGCCAGTGAGTGGTGGTGCTGGAATTTGAAAACCGGCTCCTCTATCTTGTTCCAGGTGTAGCCCGAACAGCTGGACCAGCTGATCCAACTTGCCAGAAAGAATGGCTGTGGGCCAAGTATTCTAAAATTTAAAAAATCTAAAAGTAGTTCCTAGTTTTAGGACCCGTATCCCAGGTTAGAACAGATTTATAAATAGCAATCCATTTTAACCAGCTACTACTCGGTTTGCTTATCTTGACAGGCTTCATCTTGGAAGGTACTGGAAGTAGCATTGACCAAAGCTAGTTGTCCAAAGGTAGTTTTATTTCCTTTGTTTTTTAACGACAACAACAGGAGTGTGGCTACACCTGCCCCAGATGTCTTCTGGGACCTAACCGTTGTGTCAGTGCTAAATGGAGGAGAACCCTGGGTCTCCCCTGTCCAGAGATCTGTGCGTTGGTGTGGATCCAAAACAATTTCCTAAGGAGAGGCTGTCTCTGCAGGCAGGGAGTTGCTCTGCTCACCTGTGTAAGGCTTCAGGCTTGGTCTCTGTCAGACACCCTCCGCATTCACAAGAGGGTGTCAGTGCTGCTTCTGGCTAGGTCTGCATTTAACTGTGGGCTTGGAGTAGGGTCCCTCCTGCCACTTGTTAGGCATCATAGTGCTTTCCATTGTTGTTCCTTTGGCTCAGAGAAGCAGTTGTTAGGGAGGATTGCTTGGAGAACGTGTAATCTGTGAGCCTTCTGTTTATCTTACAATTATCCCAAATAAAGTCATTTAATTGGGTAACCCCCATATAATCCCCTGAGAGTTACTTTTACCGAGATGCACTTTGGGGGTGATGCCTGAACCTGCACGAGGAACACCCGAAGGAACGACCTGTGGCAGCCACCCCTGGGTCTGGAGGACAGTCGTGATATCTCAGCCTGCTCGTTAGGGAGGGCCTGGGAGAACCCTGCCTGGTCTGACCTATGAATAATGGACAGTCTGCACCTCGAGGATTCTGTGAAGTAACGCACCAGGTTTCTCTTCTCCAGCTTGCAGTGAGGAGGGCCAGATGTGGTTTCTCCTGTAGCAAGTTCATAAAGCTCTAGCCCAGATCGTGGCTTTGAGGGTGTGGAGAGCATGGTGTTTGAGAACGTGGGCTCTGTAGCAAGACTACCTGGGCTCAGTCCCAACTCCGTTGCTACCAACTGCGTGGGCTTGGGCAGGTTACTGGACCCTGCCAAGCCTTAGTTTCTTCATCTGCAAAACGGAGGTGACGAGTGCTTGCCTTACAGGGCTGTGTGAGGTTGCAGCGAGGGTGCCTGTGTAGTACGAGGCCATAAAGCAATCGAGAGCCAAAGAAATGGAGTCTGTCTTTTCCCTCCTTTCACCTGCAAGTGTCACTTTTCCTGAGACCTGAGTTCTGATTTGGACCCACCTATTTCCCTGTGGTGTCCCTTTAACCAGTCTTCTCCCCTCGCTGGACCTCGAGCTTCCACCTGAAAATCGGCGAATGGAGATACCCCAAATCCTCTCCAGCTCAGATGCCGCCTGGACCTGTGGGTCTGTTGTAGGAGGGTCTCTGTCCTTCTCCTGAGCTGACAGGGGTAGGGTCCTAGATAGGAGAATACAAGCATTCATACATCCAACCACCAGCCACTGAGCGTACTGCCTGGGAGACTCGTACCAGATGTGCTGGGTGATGCAGAGGTGCACAGGGCAGCCCTCAAAACACACGGGGTCCTGAGGGGCCCTTGGGCACAACTGTAGCCCTGTTCAAGTCCAGGCGGTACATGCGCATTGCTGCTTACCTGAGCAACTATTATTTTTTTATTAAAAAATTTTTAAATAGGTAGTGGTAAAAATTTTAGATAATACTGAATGTACATAGTGAAAAGTAAGTCTCCCCTTTACTCCTTTCTCTCAGCCATCCGATTCCCCCTCCTGGGAGGCAGTCACCATTTCTTCTGTATTTTTTAGAGATTTACATGCAATACTTTGGCGAGGATAATGTGTACGTGTATATAGATGTATTTCGATATATTTATCTGCCCCCCTTTTAAACACATATGGCAGCATACTGTATGCATTGTTCTATTTTTGCTCTTTTCCTGTAATAGATATTTCTTGGTGATTGTTTCATATCATTCTTTTCAACAGCTACATAGTATTCCATTATACGGGGTATCATAAGAGGAGCCCAAGTCTCCCGTTAGGTGCTTCCAGTCTTTTCCTTGTTGAAGAAAGGCTGCAGTGAGAATCCTTGTCCATGTTTATTTGTGCACACATGGTATTATACCTTCAGGATAAATTCTCCAAAATGGAATGGCTGGATCAGTGTACCATAGGCACTGTGAATTTTGAAAGCTAGACCCCCACTCCAAAGAGGTTCATCTCGGGAAGTGGGAAAACCTAGTTCCCCAGCCTGCCCACACAATGCGTGATGTCTCTTGACTCATTGCTGATCTGATAGATGGAAAATGATACATGGTGATTTTAATTTGCTCTTCTCTTATGTGAGTGAGCTCAGGCTTCCGTTTTTTTCCATATAAACTTTTTATTTGGGAATAATTTTAAATTTGCAGAAAAGTTGTAAAGATAGTACCTAGAGTTCCCACAAACCTCTCACCCAGTTCCGCCTGTTCTTAACATCTTATGTAACCACTGTATTTGTCAGAATTGACATTGGTACAATACTAATAACTAAACGGCAGACTTCATTTGGCTTTTGAGCCAAGCTTTCACACTTGGGTGAGGGTGAGGTAAGGCATATGCTGAAGATGGCATGGCAGGCACACGGCCTCCCCCGAGGCTGTGCAGGCCTGTGATTGACGGCAGTCCCGGCACAGCACAGCCGCGGCGGAACAGCGACTGCTGCTCCTTAGTTCTTCTGGGAGAGAAACGCTGTTGCTGTTAAATCACTTATAGGCCCTTCGTTGCTGATCCACCGGCCTTTTCCTCGCTTTTGGTTTTCCAGTAGCGGGAATAGCATGTACTAAGGCACAGAGGTATGAAACTTCAGCAACTTTAGAAATCTTGATGACACAAGTAGTAGTCCTTCTAGTAGAATGAACACATTACAGATACGGCTTAAACTAACAGTGCCAATGTCAGTCCCTTCTTCTGCCTCCCAGGGGCAGCACTGTGGCTGCTTTGGTGGGTATCCTGCCAGACCATTTTCTGGGGAGCACAGACTTTTCAGGGTGCAGCCAGGGGTGGGGGTATCTGGAATGACATTGGGCAGGTGCTGGGAAGCTCACCCCTTCTTTTTTGCTCATGCTCCTGAGGAACGCTCACGTCCCTCCCAGGCAGACAGCACTATGCTAACAAAGAGCTTCACAGCATGACCTCATTTGAGTCATAGCAGCTTCATAGCAGCTCCGGGTGGGGAGCATCTTATTAATGCTCCTCTTGGACATTAATGATGAGAGGAGGCTGAGGCCCAGAAGGATGGGGTAACTTGTCCCAAATCGCACAGCTAGAGGCCGAGTTGTGCTTGAACTCCCTTCTCTGCTTCCTGGAAGGATAATAGCAGTCATGTCAATATTGATGGCGAAGCTCGATCAGGCACTAGTCACTTTGCACACATTATCTCATTTAACCCACAGAACAACTCTGTGAGCTAAGTACTATTATTAGATTTGTTCCACGGATGAGGGAGTTGGGTGAGGTGGTCGGTCTGTGTTGAGTGGAGCTGGGATTCTAACCCAGTTGTGTCTGTTTCCCGAGCCTGCAGGCTTCACTGCTCTGCTCGCCATCCCCCCATCTGTGTCTTTCCCTTACCCCGCAGCTGCCTCGCAGTTCGGTCTAGAGTGTACTGGGCATTTCCACTCTGTCATTCACAGATCAGCAGTACCAGCGCTCCTGTTCCTGCCTCAGTTCTCCCTGGGTCTGTGTGACCCAGGCTCCTCCTTTTTTTCAGGCTCCTCGCACCCATTCACTACCTAGGCCCAGATTTCTCTCCTCTCATCGCGCTGCTCTAAGTATAGCGGGGTACAGAGCCGACGAAAATGGAAAATGGCTGTCCTTAGGGAGCTTCTGTTCTCCCGGAAGAAAGATGGTTTCTGACCTGAGGCTTGGGTGCTTCTCTGGGTCCAGTTCTGACTGTCCCCCTGCTCGGCTGTGTCTGCTCTGCCCGTTCTGCCCTCTTATTGTTTGCTTGGCCAGGGGCACATGCTGGTGTCTGTTCTAGAGGGTCCTACATGTTTCCCCCTCAAGACCTGCCCTCCTCCTACAGTGGCCTGGGAATGTCGCCATGGGCTCAGGGCAGGTCCCTGGGCTGCCCCCGGGGAACCTCCATCTGCGTGATTTACCATGCCTCACCGTGCCACATGTCTTTAAAATTACAGTGCCCATTTCCTGCTGAAATAATTTCCACAAAGAGTAGTTCCTATTACCGCAAGAGGCGTGCAGACGTCATGATTTATTATTATTTATGGTCCCAAGGCCTTGTTTATGCAAGACGGGTTAGGTGCGTGCGATAGAAACGCCATTATGCAAATGACATTGAATGTCCTTACTGCGCCTAAATAATTTTTGTGTTGGACGATTAAACCTCATCTGTTATTGATATGGGCTGCAGTTGGGCTATTACAGAGTCCCAACAGTACTTACTCCCAGTAATGGGAAAATTGAGAGAGAGAGACCAACACAATTGCCTCGAGTGTGCCGTGAGGGTCTGGAAGGAGTAGGACATCTTGGAGGCCCGCGCTGAGGGAGCCTGCAGACTCCTCTCGATAAATAAGGAAGGCAGTGCTGGCAATAAATTAAGTCTTGCGTTTGAGTGGGTGCCTTGGAGGATTTCCGGCCTTCCAGTGGTGTGATTCAGCTATTTGATTTGGTCAGAGGACTAGGCAGCCCAACCCTGGGTCCCAGGGTGGCCCATGCTGAGGGAGCTGCCGGCCTGGAGGGGAGGGTGCAGGGGAGAGGGGTGGCCGCTGGTGACACTGGGCATCCAATCTGCTGCGCCAACACCACGGCCGCCTGCCACCAGCCCCTGCGCGCAGCCGCCAGCCTGAGCTCTCACTCTCACTCCCGATCTCACTCTCTCTCTTTTGCTCTCTCTTTTTTTGACACAGCTGTGAAGTCCCATTTTGATCAGTGTTGATAGCTTATGAATTCCAAAATTGACAAAATTTACAGAAAAATGAGGATAATCCATCTTCCTTAGCGGCCTGTCAGGAGCTGGCCATACTTCATAATCTCCAATTACAGATGCTATTTTCCGACATTTACATGCAGATATTAGAACCAAATGAAAATGAGAAACAAAGAGAGAATGGAAATGCAGCTATTTATATGTATAAAAGGCAAACAGGTAAATTCGAGACATTTAGATTGGATTTGGGGTCCCTTTAGGAGGCTGGAAAGAGACAGCGTTGAACACGTGGGGTTTCAGAATAGAGCAGTAAGACACGTGGCCCCACCAGGCCTACCCTTGGCCTGGCGGTTTGGGTTCAAAATGGGTCAGCTCCGCTGGAACAACTGGGGGATACCTGATTTGGGCGGGAGCATGCAGGACATCCCCCAGGACCTAGGGGTCTCTGGGGATCACCCAGAGCTCATGCTAAATAGAGAGACCACACTTATTTCACAAATGAGTAAGTTTAGAACCTTCAACGTTCGTTTAAAAAAAAAAATGTTATGTGTGTGTGTCAGGGAGGCTGAAAATGCCACTTGAGTCAGCTCTCTCTCCAAGGCAGATTTCAAAAAGTTGACACATTCTGGGGACTGATGCAAAAATTACCCTGAGGAGGGGACGTGGGAAGGTACCACGGCTTGTCAGAAGGGCTCTGGCCAGGTGCACAGGGAGTTGCACCAGTAAACTTTTAAAATGGGATATAAATAATAAAATTAATGGGGAGAGAAGGAGTTCTGATATATGGATCATCCACTTCCTTCTCCAGGCTAATCTGGCTGAGCGAGGAGGCTTTGTAATGAAAATGTTCTTCCCATAAAATTGAAGGGAGAGCAGCCTTGTTGCCCTTGCAGCTGTATGTGGCACTGGCTTCTGGAAAGCCGGGGATATTAATTAGCACTGCTTTGGATTAAACTCTCCCAACCATGTCGGATGTTACGATTTTTTCTCGTTGTGAGCTTGACACAGTGGCAGGGAGAAGTCTGCTTGGGTTTTTCCAGCGTACTATTATTACTGAACTTTTCTTTCATTTGGGGATCAAATCTCTTTCTCTCCTGGGAATGAAAATGAGATATTTCGGGGTTTCCCCGGACAGTTGGTTAGAAAGAGGCTGTTTTGTTGGAGCAGGCAGAGGCGATGGAGAAGGTCGGATGGGAGATGTGAACTTCTCTGCCTTTGGCTTCAAAGCTTTTGTTTATTTGTGTGAAGTCTCTTTCTAACCAGCAGGTTTATACTATCTGAGGTTTGATTTGTGAGGGAGAGGTGAAGGAACTAAAACTAGGAGGTTAAATTTAACATGTGTGTGTGTTTTTGTGTGAGAGAAAAAGGAATTGTTAAAAATCAAACCCAAACGAAATAGTCACAAGCGTTTGTTTATATGTCCAATCTCAAAGCCAGTGGCTTACTTGTTTAAGTAAATTATAGGTATTAGCACAAAAATGATTATTATGTATGTGTGGTTTCCAGGTACAAAATTCAAGATTCATGGAATTGACACATAATTGCAAAATGCAAACGTATTTTTAGTAATTAAAAGCAAGGGCTCCTAAGTCAACCTTGATAAAAAGGTGGTTAAACAGAAACATCGTTGTTACTGTGCTAGTTTTTTCTCTATTATTTACTTTAGCTAAAATTTGGGTTTACAAATAATAGCTAAAACCCAAGCATAAGGTGTCCTTTCTTTAATTTCTGATTTTTCAAAAAGCCAGAATGTTACCTTCAGTAAAAAACACAGTACCTAAACCAAGCAAACAGTCCGATGCCTGAATTTCCCTTAAGGATGTCACATGTTTTCATTTATTTTTCTATTATTTTTCCAGGAATGTTAAGACTAATTGCTAATGGTGACAAAAATCTGAGCATGGCTGTCCTCTGAGTTTATCATAATAGGTCGTCCTCTGAGTCTAAGTGGGGAGACTAAGGGATAAAGTTGACATCTACGGCTAACCCCATCTGTAAATATTTTCTACAGGAAAGCCGTTCCTGAGCCAGGGGTGGGTAGACAAGGAAGGGAAAGGACAGTCAGAACAGAGGGATGGCCTTGTCACAGGTCAGAGCAGGCAGGTGTCTGAAGAGATCATGAAGCCTATGAAGGTGCACCTGGCCTGCAGTCGGCATCCCTTCTCTCTCTGGGTCCCTGCGCCTCATCGTGAGGCACTTGAGAATCACAGTGAAGAACATAGACTTTGGAATCAGACAATACCTGAACCTAACACCCCTCTCCACGGCTTACTCAGCTGCTCTGCCCTCGGGATTCTCTTTCACAGGACGGGGTTAATGACAGTGACAGAGGACTGATGTAGAGTGGTGTTCAAGACCACGGGCTTAGAGTTGCACTGCTGGGGGTGACTTGGACACACTATTTTGGCCCCTTGTGCCTCACTTTCATCGCCTGTAAAAGGGGAATCATAAGACTGTTGTAGGAATTAAATGATGTGTTCTGACACCTAGAGCAGTAGCTGGTGTGGAGCAAGCATCCAGGAAGGGCAAAGATTCCGACTCTTACTCTGCATGTGAGCGTTGAGGAGGGAGCTGGCAGAGCCTTCTGGACTGCAGACGCAGGAGTGCAGAGTCGCCATAGGAGGCCTGGCCTTCTCAGCCTTCTTTTTCTGGTCCTTCTCTTGCCCAGTTTCCGTTTGGGCCCAGCACACCTTGGTGACGAAGTGGGTGCTCCCTCCCAAGGCTGCCTGTTTGCCTTTGTGGAACATCGCCTGTTAGCAAGTTCTTTCTGACGGAGAGCTGAAGGGACAGAGTTGGCCTTGGACCGGAGGGGAGACAGACAGACAGACAGAATACATGTGTGCCGCCACTCAGCAGCAGCCGGCTGGGTGGCTGGGCCAGCAGGGGGCGGTCAGCCAGGCCCACCTCTCTGCCCCCACCCTACTGATCTTACAGAGCGGAGGAAAGTCTTTTCATGTATGGCCGCAAGATAACCTTTCTGTCCTCCCACAGCTGGGGAGTTTGTTCAAAAGAAAGTGAACCATGAGCATCCTGGGATGCCTCCCGCACCCCCATACTAGGTTAGGGTCGGGGGGCCTCCCTTCACCTGTCCCCATTCAGGCCCCTGGGTAGCCAAGAGGCCTGCACTCCTTTAGGAGTGATGGGCCTCCTGCTCTTCTCCCTTCCTGGCCCTGTAGCAGAATGGGAAGGCCAGGCCACTCCATGGACCGCCTGGAAGAAGCCTGTGGAATTTGGCTGCCCAAGACAGAGCTTTCTTTTGGAGCCCGCCACCCTCTTCTCCATATCGGGATCTGTGGCTGCCGTCACACGAGCAGGCAGGGCCTGAGCAGACCCTGAGTGCCCAGGCAGGGAGTCCTCCCCTTCTCCTCCACGCGACTTCCCCGCTGACTACATCTTTTTATCATCCAGGAGCCACGGCGATCCCAGCTCTCGTCCTCCCGAAGAGGAGCCTTGTGCTCCAAGCCTTGCGGTTCCTTCTCCTGTATTTGGAAAGACAAATACAAGAACCGGCATGCTTTGAGCCCAGGGGCTTCTTCTTTTCCTGCTCTTCTTGCAGATTTCTCAAGGTTCGGGGGGACCCGGAGTCCTGCGCTCCTTCCCTCTCTCCCTGGCCCAGCCTCAGTGCCATAGGTCCTGCCCAGACCTGCCGGTGGGAGCCAGCTTCAATCCAGGTGGGGATGCTGTCCGTAGGAGCCCCCCCAGCTCAGTGGGAGAGCAGACATGGTGCCAGACGACTGGAAAAAAGTAGCATGGGACGAATGTCCTGAACAGAGTGTGAGGAAAATGTCATGGGAATTTAGAGAAGGAAATGATTTATTTCAACCGAAGAGACTTACCTAGGAAAGCATCCAGGAAGACATGATATTTGAACTGGTCCCTAGAGGACAAGGATTTAGAGGCGTGAGCACAGGCTTTAAGTGGAGGGACCTTGGCACACAGGGAGTGGTGTGCGCGCTGTGGTTCAAGTAGAAGGCAGTGCTTGGAAGTAGGGTAGATCTGAGCTGAGGTGGGAAAAACAGACTGGGATTTGGATTGGGGCCTGGATGGCCCTGGTTGACGTTACCCAATGGCAGTGGGGCACCAGGGACGGTTTATAAGCACAGAACATTCTGGTTTGCAAATAGCACATTGGTTAGGGGTCGGAGAAAATGAATACTTAAAAACAATCATATGCAAAATCACTTTCCATTTCTAACGAACTCATAGTGAGCTCTGGGTTAACTGTGAGAACAGCATGAGTCACCCAGGTGACGAGGCCACAAGAAAAGCAGAAGTAAGCTTTTTATGCCCCAGCTAGGGAGTACAGAGGGGAGGAATGGAGGGCCGAGACCCTTGCATTATATTCAGGTGGGGACAGCACCAACATCCGTGGCTTAGGACGATCTTTGTTGGAATGGGAGCACACCCGAGATTAGCATGGAGAGGCCTAAAGAGGCAGATTTTGCACTTTCTCATGGCCAGAGCTGTGTGGCCACGGAGTGGCTGCCTCAGGAGGTAATGAGTTCCCCATCACTGGTGGGTTTCAAGCATTATAAAAAGATCATCCTCCACAACGCTTGAGCTCCTTTGGACTCTGAGATTGGGCTCACAAAGACTTTCTTAGTGGCTGGGGGTAAGGTTTTGGGGGGGCTCCTATTGAGTCATTGCTGGAAAGTTTTCTCCTACACAGAAACTGCAATATCTGATTTCAGTCCCTTCCCTGGGGGCCCCCTGCTGTTTCACACCGCCTGGGAGTGTGTTTGGGGCTGTGCTACAGGGATGTCTGACAGGCTGGAAACTTTGCAAATCTCTACTTGGAAGCCCCTCAATTCCACTGTAAACCATTTGACCCAGGCATGAGCAGTCTGGAGAGCCAAGTGAACAAAGTGTATGCCTTTCATGCTTATGATACTTTTAGAAAAATAAAAACACCTTGAGATTGCTTATTCTCTCAGTGACCCTGGGGAGCACCTCTAGTGCTGTTGGGCATCATACCTGCCCCAGCTCATTTGGTTCCACAGGCATTTGTGTCACATCTGCTCAGTGCTGGTCACTGAGCCAAGAGCTGCTGTCACAAAGATGGGGGAGGCACAGCCCGTCCTCAAGAAGTTCACACTCAAGTTGGGGGATGAGGGCCCTAAATAATTAAGTGTACAATGTAGAGTGCTGAACGCGGTGGTAGAGATATGACCACCACGGTGTTCTAGGAACAAGAGGAGAGGAAATCAGGGAAGGCTTCCTGGAAGTGGGGGGCCATTCAGAATCTTTGGCAGTTCCCTACGTCACCTCACCCCACCCCAGTTAATACTATCAGCAGCACTTTGTAGATTATGGAATACTTTTGCAGCCATCATACATAATCCCTTCATTCAGCAAACATTTTTATTCAAGTTTAATTAATCTTTATTAGGTTTAGCGTAGGGCAGGGAATGCTAAAATCTTGGTTTTTGTTTTTTATTCTTCATAAAAATTAAACTTTTAACTTTGAGATAATTGTAGATTCACATGCAGTTGTAAGAAATAATACAGAGGGATCCTGTATACTCTTATCCAACTTCCCCCAATGATAATATCTTGCAAAATTATAGTACAAGTTCACACTGGGATATTGGCATTGATAGACTCAAGATACAGAATAGCTCCATCACCACAGGATCCCTCCTATTGCCCTTTTCAGCATTTTAAAAGTGTTTATTTATATGTCTGGCCTCAAGAACTCAAAAATGAGGATTTGACATTCTTATCAGCCCCTTCGTGCCTTCTCATGACCTGGTGAGGTAGGTCATATACCCCCTTGCTGCAAATGAGAACAGGAGCCCAAAATGTGAGGTACCTGGCCTAGTTCCACAGTGCATGAACTTGGCCGTGTCAGACTTGAACCAGACTTGAACCTTGCCCTCCTGGCCCCAGGGCTGGTGGGCTTCCTCAGTCACACTGCTCCCTTGGCGGCTGCAGGAGCCTGGATTCAAGGACCTAGGTAACACGGGCAACATCTTCACCAATCCGCAGAGTGTAGCCTAAGACCAGCCTCAGCCACGCCAGGCAGAAACACATTCCGCATGGTGGGGTCCCTACCTGTGTGGGGCACAGTCTCCAGTGAGGCCTAAAAACCTGAAGGACCCTGACAGTTCTGGTCCATCTCCCTCGTTTGACAGACAGAATCACTGAGACCTAGAGAGGGGCGGAGTCTGCCCAGGTCTCCAGGCTCCCTGCCAATCAAGACAGTATAACCCATTATAATCAAGACAGAATTGTTCCTTAACCTATGCTTTGTGGGTGCAGTTTCTGTGTGCCCAGGTTTGAAACGCGTGGAACTTTCCTCCTTGCTTCACATTCAGAGCTCTCTCCCTAGCTGGAGGAGTAGAATTTGTGGCCAGGGAGCTTCACAGAGAGAATGTGCCACCCTCCTGCAATAAGTGAGCTTTACCCTCGGGGCTGGTAGTGAAGACTTCTCTAGATTCACGTCTGGGGCAGTGGCCTGGCTCTGGCCTTGGAGCTGGCACACCTGGGTTCCCCTCCCTGAGCTCTGTCTCAGTGTCTGCCTGCACCCCGGACTCCCAAGGATCCAGTGGCCCTGCAAGGGCCTTGCAGGCTGGAAAGTGCTAGGCAGATGCGAAGCTCTTGCTTCTTGTGTTTGGAACCATGGAGTCCCTGAAGGGGGAGGGATAATGGCTTTGAAAGGAGCAAATGCCTGGCTGTCCTTAGCCTCTTAGGTCCTCTCATTATTCCACAGGTACCTGTAGAACAGCTGATGGATACTGGCAAGTGATGCCGTGAATCGAATATGTGCTGTTTGGGTTTTTTGACTTTAATTATGGAGAATTTCAAAAGTAGACAGAATATCTAATCACCCTCTGAGCACCCTTATTCAGGTCCAATGACTTTTAACTCACCCTAATCTTGTTTCCTTGACACTCCTACACTGCCCACACTTTCTGCTTTATTTTTAACAGCTTTATGTAAGTATAATTTTTACACCCTACAATTTACTCATTTGAAGCTGACAAGTCAGTGATCTTTAGTAGCTTACATCGCTACCAGCACCACAGCCTAGTTTTAGAGCAGTTCCATCCCCTACAAAGATCCCTTGTGTGGGTTTATAGTTGATCCCTGGTCCCGCCCAGCTCCAGCCCACCTTTGCTCTGCCTTCTGTCTGTAGACTTACCAGTTCTGGACTTTCCGTTTATATCTGGCTCCTTTCACTTTGCATGCTTTTGAGGTTCATCTGTGATGTAACTTCACTGGTACCTTGTTCCTTTTTATGGTTGACTAGTATTCAGTGGCATAGATATAGCACATTTTGTTAACCCCACTTTACTGTGAAGCCAACTCCAGTCATCATATCACTTCATTTGTAAATATTTCAAAACGACTCTTTAAAAGAGGAAACTTTAAAAGCGTAACCACGACATCATGTTTGCACGTCACATTATAGCAAACTCTGTAATGTCATCAAATACCCAATCAATGTTCATAATCAATGTTCATATTTCCAAATGTTTCATTGTACCATAGTTTTTTTTACGGTTGTATTTTTTACAGTTCATTTGCTGGAATCAGGGTCCACATTGTGATGATTGATGCATCTCTAAGTCTTCTCTAACCTATAGGACCTCCTCTAGCTCTTGTTTCTTGCCTCATACTCACCTGTTCCAGAGGGAATGCCTGCGTTGTCCTGCGGCCAGTTATAGAGGCAGAGAGCATCAGGGATGGCAGGAGATTTAGAGATCAAGTGTGAGTCCTCGGACAGATGGGGAAGCACCTGCCCATAGAGCCCTGTCACACCCTGGCTGCCTCAGGCACCCAGGTCCAGACCCCTCTGCCTCCTCAATCTCAGGTTATCAGGCCAGGCTCTAGGGACACGCCTCTCATTCCGCAGCTTTCATCCTCTCCGGGTAGGTGTGTAGGTTGGCAGGTGTCTGTTCCCTCAGGATGAGAGTGGTTGGCCTGGCTCTGGACCAGCTCCCAAGGGCCACCTGAGGCCCAGCAGTGAGCCAGAAGGAACTCAGTAGGTGATGGGGAAGCCTCATGGCCCAAGGTGGCCACCTGAGGTAGTCAGCCCTGCAGCCTTGTCCCCCTGCGCTGCCCTCCTTCATGCTGCCCTTCTTCTCACGTGTCTGTGTTTCTTTTCTCCTCCATGCTATGGCAGTGGTGCCCCGTGCTGATGAGACAATACTTGGTGCAGCCCCAGGCAGTCCTTTTCCAGGTAATCTCCTAGGGACCCGAATGACACCCAGCATACACTTTCTTGGGGCACGTGCCTCCTTGAGTCCCATCTAGGATCCCTTAACCTTTAATGTTGCTTAGTTTCCAAAGTGCTACCCTTCTCTTTCTCCTTCAGATCCTCAAAATCATCCTGGCAGTCAGCAGCAAGGGTTAGACTTAAATCTCACTTTATTAATGAGGAAAATGAGGCTCAGAGAGCTCCGCTGGCTTGCCTTAGGTCACACAGGTGACAAACAGTTAGAGCTGAGGCAAGAACCCCATGTTATTGCTCCTGGTTTACTGCTCTTTCTACCGTGGGGTCCAAGGATCTAAATACAACAGGTAAAAATGAGCTAAGGAAGTCCATTCCCCCCGTACCTCAGTTTTTCCTGGTTGGGAAGGATGACCCTCAGTAACCTTCTAGCTCAGACATCTGGAGCGGGGTGTCTGTGAGGAGGGCGTGGTGTTCTTAACCTTGAGTCCTCACAGGAGTCTGGGGCAGAGTTTTATCCAGCTGGTTGCATTGGAGTGGACAGTCTGTGAATTGCTACCCTCAGTTTCTCTTCCTGGGTCACGGTCAAGGACAGCAAGACCCTGATGGGAAGGGAGCAGATGCCCAAACTGACGTCCTAAGAAAGAACTGCAAGAGCTCAGTGAAGTAGGGATGTGGAGCGCAGCTTTTGCCTGTGACCGCCAGTGGCCAGGGGTGGGGAGAAGGGGGCTTCATTCACAAGTGCATGGGCGCATCGACACACGCTCATGCCCGTGTGCGTTCCTAGGGTTTCCGCATCACACTGTTCAGCCCCTGGCTTTCTATAACCGGAACAGGAGGCACCAGTAATGTCTTCTCTCTTCTCCTTCTCTCTTCTCATCTTCCTTCCTCTTTCTTTTTCTGTCATTCTTCCTGCGTCTCCCAGCCTCCGCTTTCACGAAGGACTTGAGGTGTCTTGCAAAATAAACAATCACAGGTATCTAAGTTAGTTAAGGCTGAAAAAAAGTTAAGAAATTATGGAGAGGAAAAGGCAAGATCATTGCACCAGGTGCCGGCAATGAAGTCGTTGTGGCGATTGAGCACTGAATTTGACTGAGCTTCCTGGCGGCCAAAGAAAAGAGGGATATGTAGTGGTTTCCAGTGTTTCTACTGTTCAAGCTGAGACAAACTGACCATTAATCAGGAGAAAAAAGTTTTTCCTGGTAAGGAATTGTAGGAGGGATTGACATGGAATTTGAATATTCTAATGGCTGTGTCTCTAGGGGTTAAAAAAAAGAAGTTCCTTCTATGGCTGTTTTCTTTCTTTGCCTCTAACCAATGCTGAATGCCTGGTATTCCATCACAGACCAAGAAGGCCCTTCTTGTGGGGCTTTAACTAATGCTCTACAAGGGACATTGTTTTCTGGTCACCTGACTTGATGAGAAGTAGAGGCAGGAGGTTAGTGTGTCACTTGGAGCTGTCGTGGAAGTATTCCCTAGTTAATTTTTGAATGTTGTGGCTAATGTCATGCTAGTAGACTATATTTTCATTCATTAAACAAGCACTTAGAGGGCTCTGGGGATCTTTCATGTTCCATGCTTTCAAGGCAACCTAGAGGGAGATAGACAAATATGTATGGCGGGCTAATGGAGGTCTGTGCAAAATGCATCAACTAAGGAAACACAGACTAGGAAGTTATAATTTCTTTGTAAGAGTGAGAGCCCAGGAAGGACTTCATGGAGGAAGTGGCATTTGAGCTGGGTCTTGTGGACAAGGTAGCACTCAATGAATGAGTGAGATGGGCTGTCCAGTCGGAGGTAGGACAGTGCCTAGAGTAACTGAGGAGGATGCAGTTACCCTTGAGAATCACAGGCAGTTCAGATGCACAGATAGTGATGAGGACTTAGGGAATAATCACACACCAGAACTGATTGACAGCATCCCCTGATTCATGCATGAGCAGAGGAAGGGCTGTGGAGGGCCACCAAAAAAGAGAGACTGGGCTCGGGCCAGACTGTGAGGTGGTAATGGTGGGAGCCACAGACAGAAAAGGGCAGCCAAGCCTGGCTTCCAAGCCCTGCTAACCCCGGAGCCCCTGCTCTTTAGCTAAGTTCACCTCACCTTCTGGCAGCCAATGGTGGTTGGGCGACTGGATTTTTTGACCTTCCACTGCATATGTGATGCAAATGGAAGATTTTGCATCTTGAAAAGATGATCCAAACTCAACTGTTAAAGTGACTGGACAAGCTTTGATAGTGAATTTGTTGACAAAAGCAAAACCACATAGCAAAAAGGCCCTCGTGTGTGGACATTAAAGAAATTAAAAGGCAGGGCGTCTCCATTGGCTACCCTCTTGTAATTTTCTTAAACCCAGATGGCTCTGCTTTAGGGGGTGTGTGGGGGAAGGAATAGCAGCTTTCTCTTGCAGACTCAGCCGTCCAAACTGGAGTCTAGGGAGAAGACGTCTTGGTAGTGGGGGCGGGGGTTCAGGGATGCTGACTCTTGTCTGAGATGCTGCCTGGCCCTCCACAGGGTCACTCATTCATTTATTCATCCACATGGTCATTGTGCAAGCCCTTCACAGTCGAATCCCAGCTTATTGACCTTTCCATCTGCACCTCTTCTGCTTTCACCTTCTCCAGCTATTGGCATATGCCCTGTTTCTGGGTCACTCCTGTCCTCTTACCTCTGAGCCTTCCTTCAGCTCTTCTCAACCTTGGGGGTCAGGGATTGCTCCGACCTGGGCAAAATACCGCCTGCCCCAAGAAACCTTTCCCGACCACTTCCCACCTCGTGTAAATTAATGGCTTGTACTCTCATCCCTCTTGGACAGAGCTTCTGGACTGTGACTCTTGTCCGTTGAGGTTTGTGGATGAAGGTCAAAGAACATGTCTGGTCTTCACATGCCATCTTGCACACAAGGGGCACCCAATAAACACTGAACAGCCACTATGCTGAGGCCTCTACGAGGCCTCGGGCACTCGGGAACACGGGGCGTAGGGATCCCAGAATCCCAGAAACCCCGGGAGATGCCATCCAGGAAGAGAGCCTTATCAGGCACATTTTGATCTCCCCGTCTTTGCATGTAGCAATGAACTGAAAGAGCTGCTTCCGGCGAGCTTGACTTCCAAGTTTCATCTTAGCAAATTGGGAGGCTAACACCATGACCACGTGCCATTCTATGTCTGTGGGATGAAGTCTAGACAGAAACTTTTTCTAATAGCTCCCTATCACAGGGAATGAAGACTTTGCTGGCCGTAACCTATAGCAAGAAGTATATTTTCATCTCCACGTAGTACCTTTATATCCACTTATGTGTGAAACCGAGATTCACAAACAGAACTTACTCTTTCTGTGTGTGAGACCCTTGGATATTTTCTCTTCTAGTCCATTATAATTTCATTTTTTAAAATGTTAGTACTAGCAGATTGATTGCATATCTGTTAAAGAGTCAGGACATACTGTGGTTTGAAAATGATTAGGACGGTTGTCAAGACTTTAGAGTCAAATGGACCCGGGTTTGAATACTGGCTCTAGCACCTGGAGATGTGTGACTTTAGGCAAGCCAACCCCTTCTATAGTAGTAGTCTCAGTTTCTTCATTTGTAAAGCGAGGATAATGTAGAACCTACTGCATGAAGTGATTGTAAGGATTAAGTGGGACAATACAGGTAAAGCCCCTGACATAGAGTAAGTGATGGATAACTGTGAGCTTTCG
Source organism: Mormoops blainvillei (assembly GCA_004026545.1). Classification (NCBI taxonomy): domain Eukaryota; kingdom Metazoa; phylum Chordata; class Mammalia; order Chiroptera; family Mormoopidae; genus Mormoops; species Mormoops blainvillei. The sequence goes on along the minus strand of PVJD01006602.1, from coordinate 36,348 downwards.
ACACGATTGTAAAGGTTATGTCCTGGCACCGCTTGTCCGAGTCAACAGAGAGAAGGCGTGCCTCTCACCTCTCGGGGAAATGGTAGTCAGGAAGGACTTCCTGGTGAGGGAGGCATTGGAGCAGGGTAGCAGGACGATCAGAACCCACTACTGCTCTCACAGTGATGGAGAACTGTGTGTGAGTATCCCAGGGCCACTTGTTTCCTTTTCATGAAAGGCAGACTTGTGCCCAAATTTGGCCAGTCCTAGAGCTGACCACATTAGATGCTTTTGCCTTTCACATTTCGGTCTCTAATCCACTGGAATTGATTTTTGTGTCTGGTGTAAAGTTAAGATCCAATTTCTTTTTCCCTCTTGCTTCTGAATGGATAATGGGTTCCCCTGCACTGTTTATAAGGGCCACCTTTTGCTGATTTGTACATTGCCTCTCTCATATATCAGGGTTCCAGATATGCACAGATCAGTCTCTGGACTCTGGACTTCTGTTTCATTGGCCTGTTTTTCTGTCCCTGTGCCAATCCCCCACTGTCTTAATTACCGAAGCTTTATAGTGATTCCTGATGTCGGGGAGGCACGTCCCTGTCTTGTCCTTCTCCCTTCGAAGCGTCTGGGCTGGCTTCAGGCCTTGCTTTTCTCTGCGTTTCAGAATCAGCCTCTGCTGGAGATGACTGAAGAACGCTGGGAGCTCTGGACAAGCTGTCCTCAGTGAGACTCCATCTCAGGGGCTGTGCCTGCAGCACCTCCTGGACTCATAGCCACCGTCCTCCCCGGTTGGCATTTGAGCTACCCAGGGAGCACTTTCTAATTCATTTGCAGAGAAAAACACAAGGAATGTACCTGAGTCTGAGTCCCCTCTGCCTGCCACTTGCCTAGTGGCTCCTCCAGTTTCCCTCCCTGTGGCCTCATTATCCTGCCCAGGGTGCTGACAACACTTTTCAGAAGACTGCTTGCTCCCCTGTCCCTGTTTGCCAAGGACATAATTCTGGACATCAGGGGTGTGTCTTCCATTGGCGATGCCAGGGTCCTGGAGGGAACTCCCCACACCAGAGCTTGGCATGCACAACTAAGTTCTTTGGCTTAGGTGTTTGCAAATATTTGCTTTACCTGAAAATAAGCCTGAAGGTTGGGTGGAAGGAAGAGAGATGTCATTCATGCTTATGATTTAGTCTGTCCGTGACTGGGAAGACCCAGGTGGCATTTTTGCAGCCTTCTTTGGAGACCATTCTGACAGTGGCTTGGCTGCCAAGGAAATGACTTGTGGCAAGCTCTGCTTTCATCAAATGGCTTAGGGGATGGAGCATGACTCTTGGGCCAAATGCACATGGATGGTGTGCACTTGGTAAATCAGAGGTAGGCACCTCACAGTTTTCAGCATACAGGTATTTATACACATCTAGGATTCCCAAACATTTGCCACACTGTCTGTTGGTTTGATGCATTGAATTTGGGATGAGAGGTTATGGTGAACCATCCCCTGCACCTGGTCTCGGCCCTGTTGACCTTGGACGGAGCCCTCCTCCCCCTGGGCCTCAATTTACTCATCTAGGAAATGAGGGATTGGATTAGGTGATGTCTCAAATTTCTGTTAACCTTGTTTCTCCGTGTCTGTGGTTTAAGGGCACAGACTCAGAAAGCTTTCTCTTCAGCCTCTTGGCAATAAGGCTCTTATTTCTACCTTGGTGTTGGGTGCTGATGTCTCCCTCCCCGCACTGAAGGCGGTGGTTGTCTCCAGCGGCTGGGCCTGGGCGAAGCGAGCCTGCAGGCCCCAGAGAAGCTGGGTTTGAATCCTTGTGAAGCTGCACTGAATTCTGCCCACCCCCTCACCTGGGTAGGAATGTCAGTTCTGCATACTGTCTTGTTCTGTCAACACCTGTCAGCGCCTGGGTGTTCATGAGCCCTCTGGAGGCCTCGGCCATGGCACAGCAGCCCAGCTAGGTGGCTGAGCCCAGACTGTGGCCGTGGCATTTGGTTGGGATGCTTTGGAGTCTTGATGCTGAGATGTCTCTCTTTTGTTTTCTCTTTCAGACCCCTGAGTATTCAACCATGGCCTCGCTGACTGGAGGGCTGGATGACATGAAGGCCAACCTGACTAGCCCCACCCCTGCTGATATTGGAAGCAGCGTGCCTGGGCCGCAGACCTACCCCATTGTGACAGGTGAGGGCACCTGGGGTGGAGGGGGGCATGAATGGCAGGGAGAGAAAGAGAAAAAGAAGCAGAGAGATTGAGAATGCCTATGTAAAGGGAAGAATGGCTTCCTGGTGCTTTTGGACTTGACTGGTCACTTTTGTTTTAATGAGGTTATGAGGTCCTGGAACAGGTCAAGCGGGAGACTGCTGGGGCGAGGGGTTGTGGCTGCGATGAGACGTGGCTATAGATGAAGACACGGCTCTGATGAAGCTGGAGGAGAGCAAATGCCACATGGACTGTGGTCTGGGAGGGGTGGCGGGAAAGTCTTGTGTCGGGGGGCCCAGTGACTTCAGGATCCTCTGTGCGTGGGACAGAGTGTCAGAGGTCTGGGATTTATCCCCCTCATGAGACGGGCAGCCCTGGTAGGCTTCGGCCTCAAGGATAAATGGGCCTCCTGGCAGATTGTCGTTGGCATTTCAGATTTCTAGGCAGAGGTCGAGTCAAGAAGGGCTGGAAGGTGCTCGGTGTATGCAAAGCAGCTGTCTTTCAGAAAGGCCCAGGGCCGGCCTCTTTAGCTGTCCTGGTAAAGATAAAGCGTTTGAGCCCTGGAGGTCCATTGCTGGGTTTGAAGTTGCCATTGACTAGCTGTATAATCTTGAGTAAGTTATATAAGAATTATGAGCTGTGGTTTTTATCTCTAAAGTGGGAATGGTGATAGCACCTACCCCGTAGTTATAAGGGTTAATGCATTAATGATTGTAAGGTGCACAGGTTTTTGTCCAGCTTACAGCAAGCCCCTAGTACACGTCACTATTATTATTTCTCCGAGCCCTCTCATGGTGGCGGGTCACTGATGGGTTTGCTGATGCAGAAGGGGCTGGATGGGAAGGACTCAGACAGATTCCCCTCCCTGCTCCAGCAGCACGGGGACAGACTCAGCTCTGGGAGGCTGTCCAACCTGGAAGGCAGGAGGCAGTCCCAGATATTGCACAGACAGGCAGTGGGGACTGATGGTGGCACTTGGACCAGAGCCTTTGGGTCCAGCCTGAGGTAGCAGGATGTCCTTGTAGGCTGGTAGGCAGGACTCAGTGATTAGTGAGAGACAGGGGTTCTTGGAAATGCAGGTAGGCTGTGGTTGTATCAGGGGAGCTGGGGGCTGGACTCAAGTTAGAACATTAGGGGAGGGGGCAGGAAGAGACAAGGTCACAGAACAAGGATGGCTCTGCCCTGAGACCTGGGCTGATAGGCCTGCTAGCACTGGTGCTCCTGGGGCTCAGGCAGAAGCAGCCGGCACCCTGTTTACAGATTTGGGCACCGTGTGGGGAGCAGTCAAGTGGCAAGAGTGATTTAGTCCCCTGTCCACCTAACATGCCGCTGAACCTGCAGGTTGGGAGGTGTCTCCAATGGGGCAGCGATGGGGACATGGGAAACCTCAGTCAGACTGATATCCTATGAGGTCCTCTCCCTTGGTGTCACAAGGGTCCGTGACAAGACCTCTGGCAGCATCTCCATTTTATATATGCAGAAAACAAGTGTCAGAGAGGGGCAGTGACTTGCTCAATATAAGGGGTGAGGGGAAAAATTGGAACTGGCTCTCAATCCCTTTTTCCTGGTCCTTATTTATTTCAAGGGACTATGTGTAATGAGGGAGGTGGGGGTGGTAGAGTGGAAAGAAAACTGGGCTAGTTAATTATAATAGCAACTGTCACTTTGTCGAGTAGTTACCAAGCACCAGGTACTCTGCTAGGGCGAGCTCATGCTACCCTCAGAGGAACCCTGGGAGGTGGCTACTATTATACTCAGGTCCATTTCATAAACAGAGAAACTGAAGCTTTGGAGCAATCACAGAACTTGCCAGAAATCACAGCTAGTAAGCAGTGAAGTTAAAAATGGATTCCAGGGCCTGTACAGCCAGCCACTCTGCCACACAGATAATCTGGGGGCTAATCCCAGAGCTGTCGCTTCCTTGCTGCCTGGCTTTGGGCGTACCTCTGAGCCCCGGTTTCCCCGTCTGTGAAATGGTCCTGGTCTCTCAGAGCCCTTTGAGGGTCAGATGAGGTCCCCGAGGAGACTGCTCTGCAGAGGGGTTAGGGTTCATGGGAAGCTTAACTTTAGCCAGATCACAGGAAGATTCTATGCTACCATCTGCGCACAAGCCTATTTAGATGGAAAAGAAGCCAGTAAACGTTGAGACTGCGGTTGCACTCCTGAGACTTTGGTCTGCTGAAGAGTAAACTGGCGGCCAGCTGCACAAAGGATAATCTAGCCCACAGAGGTGGTCAGTTGGGCCCACATAAGACTTTTTAGAATTTTGAGTTGATGTTCAAAATTTTCAAATCTGAATTTCTGGCTTCCCTTGAAAAATCAGATCTGACCACACGGAGCCATATTCCCACGTGACTGTGATAGGCAGGGGGCTCAGCGGCAGCAACCTCTCAATACAGGCCCCGCCCAGCTGCGCTCTCATTATCCTACAAGGCTGCCTGAAAAAGAATTGGAGTTGAACGCCCTGATCTAGAGTCATGCTAAACGCCAGCTGGGCAGTTAAGCGGTCCAGGGTCTGCAGGGGGCTTCCGCTGGCCCAAGTGGCAGGTCTCAGTGCGGGCTGGGTTTTCAGGTAGCCCTTGACCAAAGACTTACTTGTATTTTGATTTATCCATTTAAAAGTGTCGTTATGGAGCAGAAAAAGAATATAAATATTCCAAATCAAAGTCAGAATTATGCTTAATTTTGAAATTTAGAAGTATTCTAATTATAAATATATATTTCTTTTGTAATATAAACATATTATATTTTAAATATATTATAAATACATTTAAAATATAATACTATAAGTGCATTTAAAATATATTATAATATTATAAATATATTTATTAGTTTTCACATAAATAAATAATAGCTAGCTAGAAAACATAATAGAAGAAAACATTTATACTAGTACCAAAAGAAAAATAGAATGCAGAGGGATAAATTTAACTTTAAAACTCCACCAAGGGAAGTTAAAGAATAAATGGAGAGATATAGTTTGTTCTTGGACAGGAAGACTTTATATTATAAAGATGTCAGTTCTCCCTAAGTAATTGATTAATTCAAAGCAGTCTCCTCAAAATAGCAGATTTTTTTTGAACTTGTCAAAAGGACACTGAATATTGTATAAATAAACACTCAAAGATAACTAGAAAAATTCTGAAATAGAGAAATGAGTAAAACAGCATATTTAAAAACATTATGATAAAGTTACAATAATTAAAACTACTTGTTACTGAAATTGAAGTAAATAGACAAATGGAAAAGCACAGAGAGTCCAGAAATAGATTCAAATATATGTGGGCATTTATAAATCTGCAGAGAAACAATAAATCATTCAGTTAACAGCATTGGGACAGTTGGGCCTGTTAGATCCATACCTCACTCTTTATATCAAAATAAATTCCAAGTTGATCAAACTTTAAATGCAAAACAATAAAACTAGAAAAAAAACCACGAGTAAAATTTTTTATAATCTTAGAGTTAGGGAGACCTTTTGAAACTTGTTCCAAATACTAAAGACAAAGAAAAATAATATAAATGACTGTTTAAATGTAAATCTTTTGTATTTAAAAAGAAGACAACAAAATTGGAGGGAAAACAGTGGAACACAAATGGAAAAAACCTGATTTCCTTAATATCTAAAGAGCTTTTAGAAATGAATAAGGAAAAAAATCAGTTAAAAAAACAGGTAAAGAATATATATAGGAAATTCATTGAAAAATGTGGATGTCCAATAGCAGCATATAAAAAGATATGCACCTGACTCATAATTTTAAAACCGAAAATTAAGACAGTCATGAAACACATAAAAAAACCTATTAGCTTATCAAAAATTGCGATGTTTCCTGAGGTCCAGTGTTAAAGAGGCCACGAAGACAGATATTTTCATACACTGCTATAGGTGTATAAATCAGTGCGATCTTTTTTTGAGGGAAATTTGGAAATATCTATCAAAATTTTAAATGCACATACCTACCCTCTAACCTAGAACTTTGTTATGCACATTTAGAACTTCAGCTCACAGATTTATTTGTACAGATGCACGGTGATACCTACACCTATAAAATTATTACAGAATTATTGATAACGGCAAACAACACAATGTCTATTGATAGAAGCTGATTAAATAAATCTTGGCTCCTTCACACAACAAAGTACTATGCAACCATTAAAAAGAACTAAGTAGAGCTACCTATGCTGACATGAATAAATGTCTGAGATGTATTTTTAAGTAAATAAACAGTTTATAGAATAATATATTAACAATGATCCCGTTGTTGTGGAAAACTATAAAGGGCATACACACAGAGGGACAGACACAGACATGCTGGTCAGACGCGCATGTGTGAGGATTCAGTAGGGGGAGATCCCAGCCCCTCCCCTGCTACGGGGGGGCACTTTGGTGCTCTGCTCGAATCGGGTTTCTCTGCCCAGTCCCACCCAGCATCCCCTTGGATTGGCAAATATTAACAGTGCCTCTTTACTATCCTGAAAATTAACTTCATAAAAAATATAGCCTATCTTCACATCTGATTTCAAATAAAATCAAGATAATGCCTTAACTGTGAGATGAAGGAGAAAGTGAAATTGTTTACAGTTCAACAATGTGTACTTTGAAAAGTAAATAACTGTGTCTAATTGCGAGAACGAACGATGTAACGTGGGGCTTGCCCCGTGCCCACAATCACTGTGACTTATGCAGGAGGGTGGACTGAGGGACTCACCCTGACTCCGATAGTGAATGTGACTTTGCCAATAGGTGAGCCACCCTTGGCAAAGTTCCAGGTGAAACAAGGTACAAGCTTTGGCCGGCTTACACGGTAGTTGCACTCCTAGGGAACTCAGTGTATAGTAAAACCATGGAAATCGCAAGTTCATATTTATATGTAAATGAAGTTCAGTTCTGGGTTTAAAGAATTACAAACAGATTTTTCACCTATGTGAATGTTTGGCAAGACAAGACAATAGTGTAGAACGTAGGAAAACTATTGCGTGGAAGTGTTCCACCGTAAATTAACAATGCCTCTCAGTCATGTAAAAGCTCTCACAAATTTTCAAAACACCTTCCAGGTTAGTGCAGTTGCTAACCCCACTGCTAATGTCAGAATGCCTTGAAAGAAAGCCCCCAAGAGCTGTTAGGGTGAGCGGGGGCCTCCCTGTCACCTCGTGGCCTTTAAATGAATTTCTCCTGTGTTCGTGGATGTACTGATATAATTCTGAACTCTTCAGGGGAGAACTTGGGTCTTCCAGCCCCAGGCCTTACCTCCCCCCACAGTTGGACTGTGAGCCCAGCTCAGGGCTCCAGCCGGGGCGTGCCTGCCTGCGGTCTGGGGAGGGGGTTGGGCAGGTGGACTCCATGCTGCTCCATCCCAGCCCTCACACTCTGAGCTGCCTAAGGAAGATCTCATTAGAGAACAAGTCAATTTCTCTCCGTCGTTTATATGCCACATTAAAAATTAAGTTAAACCCCCGCTCTACCAGCCAGGGCCACAGTTCAGAAACTGCTCACCGTTTGCAAACCAGTGACATGGCCAGCCGGTTCCTGCGTTGTCAGCAGTTTGGGCCCATCCTGATTGGGACTAATTATCTGCAGGTGTGTCCTTGGGCCACAGGCCTGCTACCGTGCCTAGCTCCTAGGGAGGCAGCGGGTGGGGCGCCAAGCTGTGCCCACTCGACCCTTTACCTGTGAGAACAAAGGAGTGGCACAGCCTGTGTCCTTGCTGGGCCCTTCCCCTGAGGACCAACCATCTCTCTGCATCAGCAGATTTGAATGGCAGGCAGAGAATTCTTCTGGTTAAAAATTTGGGAAACCCTGGCCTGATGGATGACCCAGGTCCTGGAATCCTAGGCTCCCCATGGACACCGTCCCCTCTGAGCAATAGAGACCACGCATGGGCAGCAGGTGAGCACCCACGGAATCAGACGGAATGATTGCCAAGCCTCTCAGACCACTGGCTCTGATCTGCTGGTTCTCTGAGGTTTGATGTTTGGAACCTCAGGGCCCCAAACTTGGATGTGCAAGGAAGTCTATCTTCCTCAGCCTTTCTGTCTCAGTCATAGCTGAGGGCTGGAGGAGAAGGCTCTAGACCAGGAGTCACAGAGATCGGTTTAAGTCTGTTCTCTGCCACCTGAACTGTCCTATCCTTTGGCAAATAGGTTGTCCTCTTTGAGCCTCAGTTTTCCCAGCTATGAAATGGATGTGGCAATTTCTGCCCCATTTGACTCACTTGGCCATTTCAAGGATACGAAGATAGAGATAGTAGGGAGGGAGAGTTTGGGAGCCATCAAGGGGGCCTCTGAGTGTGTTTGAGCAGCTGTGGGAGAAGGAGACAGGTAGGATGGGGGAGGGTCATGTGGTCCAACCGCTCACTTCACAGCTGGAGAGGTCCAGGCCTGCGGAGAGGAGGCGATCTCAAGGCCACAGCCAGTGAATTAGAGCTGGACCTGGGGCGCACTCTGAGCCCTGGCTGCTGTTATGTGATAGGATGGACTAAGAAATTCCAGCTTAAATGTCCAGAAGGCTTTTCTTCTAGCATATAATCGAGAATGTCAGCAGGAAGCCCAGACTGTCTAGCTGGAAGCCCGTCTCACCGCATTCTAGCCGGGTGGCCCCGGGCAGCCTAAGAGCCTCCATGACCACATTCCCCATTTGCCAAGTGGGGTCCGCAGTCCAGCTGCCTCCCAGGCTTTCTTAGAAGATTTCAGGCGTGGTCCACGCAGGGCCCGAGCACAGAACCTGACACGTAAGACCCTCAATAAATGGTAGTAAGTAGTATGTTCCTAAGCTCTTGTATCAAAAGTCTGGCCGGGTGCCAGGCTGTCCTGAACGGCTGTGTGCTCATCTCTCCCTGGGGAATAGTTCCTCTGCCCTCGTTCTTACGACCCTTTCTGAGGCTCAACCAGGCCCAGCTAAATCGAGTGAAATCATAAGGAGTAATAAAAGCAAAAAGACCAGAAATGTCTTATGTGTCCAGGCAGCCAAAAGGGGCAGGGAAAATGACGCGCCGTCAGGGAGTTTTCCTAGGAATCCTGAGGAAGGTGCCGGGTGTCTGTGTTGTCGTGTGTGTTGGAAAGGAAGCAGAATATCAATAATGACTGTTTAGTGGATTGTCACGCTGTGCCAGGCTGGGAGTATGACGGTGGCCATGGTGGACGGTCTCCGCCCTCACTGGGCTTCCCTGCAGGGGACAGCCAGACAATTCACAGCTAACAGAAAAAATGGCCCATGTAATTTTATAACAAACTGGGGGAGAAAGTAGAGGGAGAATGGGGTTGAGGGGCTGTGGTGAGCGGAATGGGGAGAATGAAGCAGGGCCTCTCTAGAAAGGTGGCATTTGACCTACAATCCCAGCCAGGAGAAGCCTTCGAGGACTTGAGGGGAAGGCGTTTCTGAAAGAAAACACAGCCTCGGAAAATGCCTTTTAAATATATAAATGAATGAGCAAGAAAAGAGATGACAAGAAGGTGGGGCCATTTCTCAGCTCTCTCTCTCCCCTGCCACGTGAGTGCAACCCACAGTCAGGCCTGGGGGACTCTCAAAGTGGGTGGAAACGAACTTCAGAGACTAGGTAGCCCGACCTATCACCCAGCCCTGGGATCTGTTCTCCATCAGGGATTGGTCACCTCTGATGATGGGGATTTCACTACCTCAAAGGCAGAGAAGATTTAAACAGGACTAACCTGAAGTTGTCCTACGTTGACGTGCTTTCCTCTCCCACGGGCAGGCCAGAGGCTGAGGTGCCGGCAAAGTCCAGGCCAGCACTTACACTATGAACTCAGACCTGGGCACTGCCCGACACTTTCCTCCACTGGCATTTTATGTCCCCAGGATCCAGCCCAAAGGTGGTTTTGTCTGCTTAGTGTTTTTTAAACTTAAAAATAAATAACCCTAACGTTTTAAAGATTAGAGACGAAGAACTCAAATACCCATCCGTAGAGAACTGGTTAAAGGAAGGACCCTCATCCAGGCCCTGGAGTACGACACAGCTGTAAGGCAGGGCGAGGAAACTCCTTATGCCCCGATCGGGAAGGATCTTTGAGATCCATTATTCATACAAAAGCCAGCATGGTGTGCACAGACACTAGCTTTTGTGGAAAAAGGAGAGGGCCAGCGGGAATGCTCACCTGTATCTGTGTGCACATGTGTAAAGAGACTCCGGAAGGATAACCATGGGAACTGACCGTGGGAAGGGGACTTTTTACTGGATGTCATTTTCATTTTTAATTCTTTGAACCTTGTCAATATGGCACTATTAAAAGTTAAATTTAAAAGTGCCTTAAACATCAGGAGATTTAGCATAAAGATTCAAATGTCTAACTTCCTTTGAAAAATTGGAAGACCTGTCCATCTTGGGTCCACGTGTCCATGTGGCCACACTCAGATAGAACTGAGAAGTGGCTGCCCTCTCTAGACTTGCTGTGCTCTCTTGTTAGCGCCAGATTCCACCTGGTCAGCCTGTCGCTCTTACTTTGCCTGCTGGCCGCTGCGGGCCTTTGAGTTTCTGACCCTGCTCCAGCCCTGTCCTTCCTGTGTCCTCTTATTTCTGCAGTTGTCCAACAGACCACCCCCTCACCCCGCCACCATCAAGGTTCAGTGTGTACGCTGTCCAGCAAGAGGGCCTGGAGCACTGAGTGCAAAGTTCTCCAGAAAAACGCAGCATTTCATTCCAGTGCTGTGATGGCCAAACAGAAAGTTGTGGCCTGCTTCAGGGCACCACAGCCCAGAGAGAAAAGTTAGCATCCAAGATTGGAACTTCCCCAGATATGGAAGGCTGTTTGCATTCCAGAAAGAGTCAAAACGAATCTGACCGGGGTTTAAAGTATTTGGCTTTAGATGATTAAATAGACTCACAGTTATAGATTCTATAGAAACTTAGAGGCTTGGAATCTTAGTGGTTGGAAGAGTACTCAGCGGTCCAGAGAAGCTGGAGAGCTGATCATTTTAGAGCCACAATGAATTCAAGCACTTCTATAATTAAAATGCACATCAAAGGAAAATGTGGTTTGCTTTCATGTTGGCACAGTGTTTCCAAAAGTGTTGTTGAATAAGCGAATTAATAGTTGTGTAAAGTGCAGTGTCAATTAAAAAAAATAATTTCAGCAGAAAGTACTCTGGTTGTTTCTGACCTTGTATTTTGTAGGATAAAAATAAACAAAGCTGGATGGCCATCCTGGTAATACACTCATAGATTTTTACACTTGCGGGCAGCCCTGAAGCCGACCTTTCCAAATAGCCTTTGAGCAGGTTTCTGGGCCTCCAGCTTCCCAGCCCACCCTGCTGTGATCCATCTTCCTAAAATAGCGGTTTCATTATTTGGAAATTGCTTATTCTCCTGGTCAGAGATCTCTACTGCCTTGCCATTATCGGGAAGAGAAAATGCACCAAACTGTAGTGCCTGGCAGTTAGCAGAGCCTCTGCCATTCCTTATTCATTCGTTCATCGATTCATTCATTCATCTCTCCATCAAAACCCAACTCCTCCTTTATGTCAGACCTTAGCCTAGGCTGGATCTTGAGGGTCGTAGGGTCCTGCCCTCAACATACTCATAGTCTGAGGGGGGAGGCAAATGTGGGTAAGTGTATGAAGCAAAACAAAACAAAACAAACAAGAAAAAGAAAGATAAAAATCGTGGGAGAAGCACGTGCTTTTGATTGCTTTTCTTAGACTGCAGGGTCTAGGGAACACTTTGTGGAGGGTGCTGCGTCTACGCTGGTCTGGGGGAGCCGTGCTCTCTTGGTTTCTCCGCTCTGAAGCTCGCGTTAGTCTCCTACAACTCCCCTTTTATAATTCCTTTTTAATCACAAAGTATCGCAGGCTCATTGTAAAATAAATAAATCCAAGTGGTTGGTAAGTATATATAGCAACTCGTGACTGTACCTCCTCAGCCCATTCCTAACCCACCTGCTGATAGTTTGATATTATGCTCTTCCAGACCCTTTTCTATGCATAAAAACATAGGTTTTTACTCTTCATACCGTTGTTCAGTTTTTTAAATATTTATTGCATGTTTTATGGACCCCCAACATGTCGGTAGGTACAGAACTCCCATCTTTTCCAATGTTCTGGATGAACCATCATGAACTTTTCTCAAGCAATAAGGGCTACAGAATCCATATCCTCGGGGCTAAGAGGTGACTTCCCCTTGGTATTTGACACCCGGGGCTGCAGACAGAGAAGGACGGTCCAGGAGGGTGCGAGGGCAGGGAGCCCGGTCTTCCTCAGGCCCCGGGCTGCGGGCCCACAGACGGCTGACCTGGGGCCGGGCTGCTGCCTCCCCAGCGCCCCGGGCTGTGCGGAGCGGGGAGCATTAGAGAAGCCACAGGGGGCAAGCTTTAGTTGAGCACAAAGAAGAACTTTTTAACAGTTAGAGCTCCTGGAAAGTGGAATAGGCTGCCTTGGGAGATAATAACAAGGATAGCTAATGTTTATTGAACATTTGTTATGTGCTTTGGTCCATTTAATCCTTTACGAAACATAGGTACTATTTTTGTCCCAACTAACACTTAAAGAGACTGCCTGAGTTCACACAACAAGGAGTAGCAGAGCTGGTTTCCTCCTAACCCCTGTACTGCTTCGCTTTTGTTGGTAGTAAGCTCCATGCCATCAGAGGTACCCAAGCAGAGCTCTCCCACATTCGCCTGCAGCACAGCCAGACCGATGGCGACTGCGGTCTGCGAGAGCTGATCCAGGCCAGCCTTCTTACCACCTCTCAACTCAGCCATGCCCGGTCCTGACTCTCGTCCTCTGTTTCTGCTGGCTCCTCTGCTTAGAAGGCTTCTGCCATTTGCCCAGAGGTGGCAGCAGTCGGCTGAGAAAGGAAGAGTGTGGGGCGGACTTGGTGTCAGAATCACAGACCTTCGTCCCAGCTCTGCCATAACTCCCTGGTGACATTGGGAACAGCCTTCCGCTCTCTAAGCCTCAGTTTTCACATCTGCCCAATGGGAGTTATACTCCTGGCTGAGTCTCGCCTTGCAAAACCATGGTAAAGTACACATGCGCTGGAAGCTCTAAGGAGCTGTGCCGTTTCTTGGGAGTTTGTGGAGCCTGTGCCACCTGAACGGTGTTAGGTGGTCAGGTCCTGCGTCCCCAGCAGAAAGGCAGGTTTGAGCTGGTGCAGGGCTTTGCCTATAAAACGTTCTCCAACACCTGCCGAGGGACTGAGGAACCAGCAAGCTGCCAGCCTTTGCCATGTTCCTTTAGGGCAGGTATCCAGGGAGCAGTCCCCAGTGCCACCTCTTCTAGGAAGCCTTCCCCAGTGACCCCGTATTCAGAGTGATGTTCCCTTCATCTGGGCCCTGGATCAGCCGGCCTATTATCTTGTTGTACCTTGATTTATAATTCTTTGTGTCCAACTTAACTTTCTCTTTAGACTGTCAAGTTTTGATCTCTACCTTGCCCAGCATAGCCCAGCAAGGGGCTTGGAACATAGTAGGTACTCAGGAAGCGTTTGCTGTGTGGGTGGATGGATGGATGGATGGATGGATGGATGGATGAACAAATGAACTGTCTACTATGATTGTTTGTTACTAATTTCCCCAGATCCTATCCTTCCAGGTCAGTGATTTTCACCAGGTGCCATGAGAATTTTTAAAACATACAGTACCTGACTATTTAGTTAGGGGCACTGACCTCTTTTCCCGTATATTGTCGAATAAATAAATGAAAAAAGCCAACACAACAACAGCCGTTGGGGTGAATGAATCCAAATTATACCTATGTTTTGTCAGAGTGGCAAAAACTATATTTTGGGTGTGCTGCAGAATTTTAGTGATTAGTTTATGTGTGCCACAAGATGAAAAAGGTTGAAAATCACTGCCCTTGGTTATTGTCAAGGTTATTGACATGATTCGCACACTCACATATACATCTTTGATGAGCATGAGGGACATTTGAATGCAAGATATTATCACAATCATTATTTCTCTACCAATGCATGGTCTGCTGCCTCCAACCCCCACCCCCCACCCCCATCCCGCCACCGCAATGTTCACAGCCTGGGGAAAAACCTCTCTCTAGTTTGTCTCTATTAGCTTTCATTTTCATTACCTGAGAGGCTGTAGAACTTCTACTTTCACCCCTAGATTTTCTGTAAATGTTTGATAAGGCTGGTTTTAGCATGAATCCTTAGGGGCACCTGCTACAGTCTGGACTGTCCATCCAGAGAAGTGTTTGTCTTTCCAGACCCACTGGTTCCTTTTGTAAGTCTCTGTTAAACTAGGTCCAGGATGGTGTCACATGTCCACCTTCAAGGACAGGGTGGCAAGCAGCCTACCTGAAGAACTGGCATCTAGGGTGGGGCTGAGGTAAGGGCTCTCTCCCCAGAGCTGATCTCAATCCTGAACAGGATCCGGGAAACCCAGAGTCGCTAGCAGGAGTGATAACTAATACTTGCTTTCGTTCACTAGGCATCAGGGATTGTTTTAAGTGCTTTACATACATTAACTTGTCTAATCTGCATAACACCCCACGAGAGAGTTGGTCTTATTATCCCCGTTTTACAGATACAGTAACTGAGGCACAGAGGGGCACAGAAACTTGCTCGGGGTCCAATAGCTTCTAATTGGTGTAGCCAGGTTCCAAATGCAGTCAAGTCCTAGAGGCCACACTGGTGACCACTGTGTCGAACTGCCTGTCATTCACCTGGTCTGTCGGTGGCAGGCAGGCGATCTGACCAGATGAGGTTTGAGCTGAGCAGAGCGTGATGTGGAGAAGAGATCACAAACAAAGCTGATAGGTGTATCAGGGCCACACGGTGGGGGTTCTGCCTGACGTGGCCTGTCTTAATCTTGGGTGGTGTCTGGTTGAAGGGCCTTGATTGACTCACTCTCCAACAGCTGATACCCCATGTGTACACAGTCAGACCTGACGAGCCTAGCTGGGCCCTCAGCGAAGGTTTGCTGAGTGGAAGGGCAAGCAATAGGTATCGTTGTCCTTTCTTTCTTGGGAAACTTAACACGTTGTACCTTCCGGCATGTTCCTTCCTGGACCCAGGCCACTGGCAACCCCTGGAAACCCTAGAGCCCTCAGCCCCCGTGGCACAATCCTTTCCCCAGGCCGTGCCCTATCAAATGAGGGGGCCCCAGCACTTCCAGCCACTTCCCACCTAGACCCCTTTTGTTGTTTTGTTTTCAGGAAGGAAAGTAAAAGAAAAATAATCGTTACTGCCTTTGTTAAATAGACTTTCCTACCCTGCCCCTGGTCAAGCACAGGTGAAAGGCTCGTGCCATTTAGGCCCTGGCGTTCTGCAGGAACAAGGCAGTTAGAGCGCCAGCTCTTCACACCACATCCAGTCAGCTTCCTGCTTTCTCATCCGTTACTGCCCTGCCGCCTGAAAGGAAAAGAAAAAAGAAGATGCCAAGCAACAGCCCAGGTGGTGAAGGGTGGGAGCCCATGCCCAGGTCCTTGGGCAGACTGGCAGGGACCCACACCGGGGTGCTGGAGAGGATGCTGGCGTGTGTGCGGCCCTGGTCCTCACGTGGGAGCTTGCCGGCGCGGGAGGACTCGCCGAGTCAAATGGAGCCTTGGGGTGCATCTCCTCCTCTCTTGGATCCCCGTCTTCCATTATGGTGAAGGTGGCTGGATTTAGGGAGGGCGTCCAGAGGGTCCAGGGGAGGAGTAAGGATGGCAGAGGGTGTACTTAACAGCTGTGGGCAGTGACTCCTTCCCAGCTGGCCTGGCAGTCTTAGGGTATCTCTCACAACCACTAGTGTCTGTCTGGATAGTTGCTCCAAGTGTTGCCCAAAGGAAGACCACAGCTGGCACAAGTAGCCATCTGTGCCAATGTAGGGGTATTGTCCAAAAAGATACCTGTAGTTTTCTTATTACCTTTAAATCTCTTTTGTACTAATGAGGCTGTTGAAGTAAAAGACTTCTATAGAAGGTAGCTGGGGGCCACAGAGCCCAGGGTGGGGTGCTCTGTCCACGCAACACTCAGTCCTCTGGTCCTGCCGCCCGTTTCAGCTGGTCCTGCCCTGGGCTCTCCCAGGGTCTGTGCTGGTCTGCTGCCTGGAGCACGCCCAGCAACTGCCCGGTCTCTCTGTGGGCTGAGCACACCTCTGGCAGGGCACCCCGCCGCCCCCCCGGAGGAATCCCTTCTTTGACCTTTGTAATTATTCCTGTTCAATCTTCCTTCATGTTTTTTTCCTCCCCCCTTTCCGAGGTGCTCAACTCCTGCACTCTCTCCAGTGTATTAAGGATGTGAGTGAAATTGATGACTGGGATGTCTCAGGTCTTTATGATGATGAATGACTTTCACTGACAAAGCTTTTATTGTCTGTGATTTGGGAAGAAGGGGGAACTGATATATCAAGGCTGCCTGTCACACCATTTAATACAGTTATAAATCCTGACGTCACTAACTGGTGGTCAGAGGCTGGAGAATTCCACTGGCCGCTGCTTTGCCAAGCCTTTATGGACATTTCCCCCCTCTCCTTTCTTGGCTTGATTGTCACAGTTGTGTTTAGGGAAGGGGGATGGAACAGCTAGATGGTGACTTTAAAAATACCAGGGGCAACCTGGGCCAGGGAGGAAAGCGGGACCCTCCCCACACTAAAAGAAGGAGCAGATGGCAGGCCTTTGATTCCAAGCGGGCAAGGGAAGCGTTTGGCGAAGCCAAATCCCAAAAGTACGCTAATGTCTCCTTGCATGTGCACCACCCTTCACAGTTGACCAAGTGATTTTATATCTGTTATTGATCAGAGCCTCTTTCCATTTTTGCTGGGGAAGGTGGCAGGGAGAGACTTGATCCCCTCTTTTACAGAAGAGGAAACTTGGCAAAGTGACTTGGCCAGGGTCATGCCACTACCAGGCACATGCAGAGGATGACTTCCTGGGTGAAGCAACGGAGACTCACCATTAGGAACTGTGAGTGGGGAGTCAGACAGCCCTGGGATCCCATCCTAGACTCATCACTGTCTAGCTGCTGATTTTGGGAAGATCACTTCATTTTTCTGACCCTCAATTTTCTCACCCAGGAATGAGAATAACACTCTCCTCATAGGGTTGTTACGAGGATTAATTGAGATAATACATGTAAATTCTTAGCAAGATTCCTGGCCCATCAAGAGTGCTTGATAAATGTTTTTAGAAGGTGGAACTACAATGAGAGAAGCATGTGATGGATGTCACAGAAGCAAGAGGAGGGCCACCTACGCCCTCCTGAGGTTGTGTGGGAGAGGTGGCCAAGGAAAACTTCCTGTAGGGGGTGGCACTGTGCTGACTGAAACGAATAGGGATTAGCCAGGCTGGGAAGACAAGTGAGGAAGGACATACCAGGCAGAAGGAACAACGAGATAAAGGCAAACACAGCACAGGCTGAGTGAAGAAATGCAAGGACCTAGGATCATAATCTCCAGATGCTGGGGAGCCTCAGAGGACTTTAAGTAGGAAGTGGCATCTTCAAAGAAATCTCTCTGGGGTCTTGACAGAGCGTCGATGTGATGCGGACGAAACTCAGCAAGAAGACCTAACACATTGAAGGTGGTTGTAAAAGTCCAGGAGATAAAGGAGGAAGACCGGGACGCAGGCAGCAGAAATGAGGGTGGAGGAAAAGTTTTGAGGGATAGATTTGGCAATAGTCAAATATCAGGTTTAGGCGAGATGCAGGAGTCAAGGATGGCTCCCCTGGTTGGAGTTTGGGGCACTGGGTGGATCATGGAGCCACCAGCGGAGACAGAAACAACGGGAAGAGGAGCTGATTTGGATACTTGGACTTTATGGTGCCTTAGGGATGCCCAAGTGAAAAGATCCAGAAAGAAGTGGGGGAGGGTCAGGGCTGGGGATAAGGATCTGGAAATCGTGGGCATGGAGGAGATGAGTCACTCAGTGAAGACGTAGAGATGAAAAGGGTCGAGAGGAGCAGAGACCTAGGAGGAGACTCTGGGGAAGGATTGTGGAGAGAGGAACCCGTAGGGAAGTCTGGGAGGAGGTGATTGGCGGAAGACAAAACGCACCACCAACTTGGAGTCTGTAGCAGTCACAGCTCTTGGTTGAGAACCACAGAATTCTCTCTGGCTGCTTAAGCAGAAAAGGGATTTTCTAAAGCATACTCTGTTACTCAAGAGGACCACAGAGCCAGGCTGGGAGACTTCACAGCCTGGAACCACACCTAGACCACAGCCAAGCCTCACCTGAACAACTAAGTACGGTGCAGAACTGTTCCCGTGGAGATGCCACACTCAGGCCTGTGGACACAGAGCTTCAGCTCACGCTGCCGTCACTGGACACCAGATGTCACTGCTAGAACCTCTACCTTGGCAGATGGAGTCCACTGGCGCCCACTTCCTTGTGTCACTGCTTCTTGAATTAACGGTTCATGTATGTGTGTCTGCTTGGTGTAGCCAGTGGGGGCCTGTGTCCAAGCTGCAAAAGAGGCTGGGAGCTCCAGCATCTGACTTCTGCTTAAGGAGCCTAAACTCTTCAGGTGGACATTTCCCAAAACAAAAGAAAGGTGTTTAGTGGTGTCAGGTGGCCAAAAATGCTTGAACAAGTACGGAGTGAGCGGAGAGATCCAACACAGCAAGGGCTGAAGTGCCGGTTGGCTTTGGCAGGCAGGAGGCCTTGTTCTTTGAGTCACTTACTGACTATAGTCAACCCCTTCCCATAAGATTTGAAGCATCATTAAATTCAAACCCAAGGACATATGCAAATAGTCAGAAATCACGGAAACAAAGGGGGAAATGGTTTTACTTGATTCTAGGAAAGCCTCACAGAGGAGAGGCAGCTGGGCTGGAAGCCTGTGGGGTTGGGCTATGTTTGCAGGATTTGAGTGACTAGCCTGGGGGAAGAAGCGAGATGCAGCGGCGCAGTCCAACCTCAGCGGTCCTAGGGTGGCTGGGAGCTTCTTCCCTTTGCCAGAACTTGGGTGGCCGCTGAGCTTTGGCTGGTGGCTTTTCTCCAGTGGGGAGGATAGGAAGTGTCACCCATTGGGCTTAAAAAGAAAGCCTCCTGTTCTTTTTTCTTGTTTTCTTTTTAAATTTTTTTTCTTTTATTGATTCTAGAGAGGGGGAAAGGAGGGAGAAAGAGAGGGAGAGAATCATTGACATGAGTTAGAAACATCGATCGGTTGACTCTTGCACGTGCCAGGCCTGCCTGGGGACCAAACCCGAATCCAGGCATGTGCCCCGACCAGGAATCAAACCCATGACCTTTCAGCTTGTGGGATGACCCCCAGCCAACTAAGCCACACTGGCCAGGGCAAGCCTCTTGTTCTTAAGGATGTGAAATCCCCAACACCAGACATAGGCCTGGGCCCAGAAAACTGGCTTGGGAAAGGTTTTCTCAGCGAAGGAATGAACGAGCCAGCAAGTGCATACCTGCTCTCAGCTCTGTGCCAAGCACTGAGCCGGCACCGCAGGGAAACAGGTCAGTGGGGCATGGTCGCTGCCATGGAAGGGTTCAGTCTAGTGTCGTCCACCACAGCCAACAAGCACTGTGCCATGGAACTGGGCACAGGGGCTCTGGGAGCACTGAGGAGGGGACATATGGCTGTGGGTGGGCAGGGCAGGGTGGGGCATCTGGGAAGGTTTTCCTCAGGTGACATGGGTGGAGTTTTCTGGGTGCTGTCAGGGCATGGCAGCCGCGTTTGCTAAGGCCTGGAAGCAAGGTTAGGGCCAGACGGGTGAGATGCCGGAGCCTACACTACCCCGGCGGGAATGGAGGGCCGCAGGAAGTTTGCATGTGACCCAGAAGCTATGGGGAGCCGTTCAGGGAGGGAGCTGAGGAGTAAAGGGTCCTTCTGTAGAGGGACGGGCACACTGGAGAAGGTCGGGGCCAGGCAGGGAGACAGCTGCGGGTGGGTGGTGCTGAGAGTCTAAACTGTGGCCAGCATTGGCCATGGATGTAGAAGGGCTGTGACTTGGTGACACCCCCAACCTCCACTCCAAGGGTGTTGGTGGGAGAGGCTGCCTCCTTGGGCGCCAGGGTGTCCAGGCCGGGCCTTCTTGTCCAGGGGCGCCCTGGACCCTGCTGGGTGCCTCATTGTGCTGCTGAAGGGCGGGGAGAGACAAGAGCAGCGATCCAGACGCCGGATGCCTCCTGCTGGTGTGCTGAGTGCTGGGCAAACCACATGAGATCCCATCTCGCGCATAATGTGCATCCGAGGACAAAATTAGATTGAGAAGTAAATGGAGCCGAAAATTTCTAAAGCATTTCCCGTCAAGAAGCTGTTTGATTGCGTGTTTTAATTCTCTGAGTCCTCCTGCCCAGTAGGCTCATTTTGGTGGGGATGGCTGGAGCAGAAGGTGATAGCGGGGGAACGGCGCCAGTGACCGGGGGCCCCGACCTGAGGGGAGAGGAGAGGCCTTTACTGTGTGGTGGCCATGACTCTAGGCTCCATGTAGCTTCACCTCCCAGGGGGTCTGGTTCAGACCTCAAACAGCCCTGTGGAGAGGGTGTTATTGTTCCCATTTTGTAGACAAGGAAACTGAGGGTGGAAATCATGTGATAACCCGTCAAGGTCACATAAATAGTATGCGGTTGACTGGGGTGGCAAGCACTGGCTTGTTGGACTTTAAAACTCAAGCTGGTGCACATTTGAATGTTTCCATCCTTTTACGAGAAGGCTCTGCCTTCTTCCTCCTTCTTCTCACTTCCCCCCTCTCCAAAGCCCAGGAACCCTAGAAGGCAGTACAGGGGGTATATTCCCATTTTGCAGATTTGGAAAGTGAGGCTCAGTGAGGTACAGTCATTTGTTGGTAGCACGGCAGGTAGAAGCCAGTAGCAAATTCTGTGAAACCTGATTCCTTTGTGTGATCCCCTTACCTTCTTGGACCAGCAGGGTCAATAAATACAAAGATGTGACAAAAACTCTCTGTTTCACACACATACACACAATACATTTAGAACTGTCTCTGGGCAGGAACCCAGCTTGTTTCATCAGTGCCTGCCCCTGCCTGGCCCCGGGTCACTCTGGGCACCTGCTTCCCCACGAGGGCTCTGCCCTCTCCTGGCCCCAGAGTCACCACTGACCTCAGCCAGACCCGCGGAGCCCAAGAGCACTCCTGCGCTCTGGGGTTGGCTCCAGAGAAAAGTGCTCTTTCTGCTTCACCAGGGACATTTGTGCCCTGGACTACTGGAAGGAAAACATTGAGAATCAGCTTCTTGAACTTGAGGGGTATTCTGTGAAGAATGAGGGGAGAGACAGAAAGGAATTTTAAAAGCCAAGGAGAGGAAATCCGGACCGGGGCCCGTGGTGGTTCTAGGGCCCAGGCCTGGCTATGCATGCTCTCTGGGCAAGGCCTGGCCCTTGAAGGGGCTTTTGCACTCATGAGCCATATGGGCAATTAGAGATTTTCCAACAATTGTTACATTTTTAAACTTTTTCTTGTCAAGAAAACTTTTATTCACATAAAACCTCCCTGGGAAGCCCTTAATGGAAACCAGTCCAAACTGAGGTTCAGTGGTTTTGGGAACGCCAGTCTGAGAGGCCTCCAGGGTCCCCCAGGAGGTCCAGGGGAACGCAACTGGAAATCCCCTTCATTGCTTGACTTTTGGCATCCTTTGGACTCTGACGCTCCCTGATTCTAAAGTGGTCTTCAAGCCACTGTGAAGGCTCCTCACAAAACGTGTTTCTCGTACTCAGCCTGGCTCGCAACTCCCACCTCTGAAACCCCAGTCCTCACACCTTATACCCCAGTTGCCCACCTGCCTCACCCCAACCTCTGCCTGTGCCTGAGCTGCCTCTCGCGGCTTGTCCACTGGTGTGATGTGACCCCCTCGTAGTGCTAACCCTGCCCGAACTGTGTCTGAGCCCTGCTCCCAGTCCCCCTGGAGGAACCCTACCGACTGAAACCCAGTTCCAGTGCCTCCTCCTCCAGGAAGCCCGCACTCTGACTGCTGGCATTGAATCTGAGGTCTGCTGTTCGCTAATCGTGCGATCATGGTCAGGACATGTCTTCTCTCTTAGCCTCACTTTCCCCAGCTGTGGTCACTGAGATGGGGAATAACCAGCAAGCTGAACCCAGGCCTGACTGACTCATGAACTTGTCCCCAGAGGATGCCCCCTGCTCAGAAAGCACCCCGGGTTGCACGAAGCACTGTCCCTTCTATGATTCCATTTGAGGCTCCCGACGGCCCACGAGGGAGCCAGGGCAGGGGTAATGCCAGAACTGGCAGTAGCTTACGAGCAAGAGCCCGAGCTACACCGGGCCTCTCAGAAGCTCTCACACCCGACTCAGCCTCTCTGGGAGGGGAGGGGCAGGGAGGGACGGGCTGGCGACTGGGCAGCCTGCAGTGCCAGCCAGCAGTGCGATTTAATGTGTGTTCTCTGCAGCACATTAATTTGCCGTGCACCCTGGGAGGTGCCTCCGCGGGCGGGCTTGGTTTTCCCTGGCAAACAGCACACCTGCCCAGCCTGCCTGTCAGGCGGGCCTCCTGGGTGGTTACCAACTGCGACCTCACTGTGTGGCTGGGGGAAGCAGTCAGGAGTGACTAGGCTTCCTCTGCTCTGGGCCTGACTCTCCATGACGCCCACCGTCCTGTTGTCCTCTGGACCAAAAGTGGACCAGCCAAGCCACGCTTTTGGGAGTTGTGACAGGCATCTGTCACTTTACAAGACATCAGAAGCCTATCTGAGGCTTTTCTGGCTTAGACATTTGCCTGTTAACTATTTCTTAAATACATGGGCTGTCAGCCAGACAGACGTGGTAGAGCAGAGAGCGGGGTAACATGCTTTCCTCACGTCCCTAGCGTTGTTCGATCACCCCCGGGGTGCGTAGCCTGGGGTTAAGACCCTGGTACACGGAGAGGGGAGGGAACCTGCCTGAAGGCACAGCAAGGAGGTAGAAAGCTTTCTGCCTGAAAAGTCCAGGGCCGGCGGGGCCTCAGTGGGCCTTCACACTTGGTCCTCCAGCTTGACCGTACCCTTCAGCTTAAAAGGTCCAGTAGGCACCCCCTACAATGCTCGACTTCATTTCAAACCCATCCTAGATGTGGAACTTGGTGGTCAAGCGCACAGACGGCCTGTGTATCCTCCCCGCACCTCCACCCCACTTTCTGCCTGCGCAAACTTGGCCAAGTTACTTAACCTCTCTCCGGCTCAGTTGCCTCCTGTGAGTGTTGGAAGCAACAATGGCAAGGCTAACATGTGGGAGCCTTTGCACGGGCCAGGCATCCCTCTAAGAGCTTTACACGTCCGAACTCTTGAATCCTTGTAAACAGTCTCAGAGGGCGATGTTATCATTTACAGAGGAGGAAACTGAGGCATAACCTTGCCAAAGGTTACAAAACAACTGGTAAGTAGCAGAGCTGAGGTCTGCTCCCAGAGCTTTTGCTTTAACCATCAGGCTCACGCCGCCCCTCAGTAACCGCCACGACCGCTGTCACAACAACAACAATAATAATTTCTACCTCTTAGGAGCGTTTTGATGATTAAATGAGATAATGCCCACAAAGCACATAGAACAGTGCCTGGCAAATACAAATTGCTCAACAGAGCCAGCTCCTCTCCACTGTGCAGGCTCGATGATACTGTGGGCACGTAGAGTGGCGGGTGGCGTTACTGAGTGTCCTCCCCGTGCCCAACCCCGTGCAGGAGCTTTACATGCGTTTGTTGATTTAATCCATGTGACAGTTCTATAAGGCAGATAAGATTATCTTTACTTATAGATCAGAAAATGGAGACACAGAGAGGCTAAGCCACTCGCTCAAGAGCACACAGCCAGAGAATGTGGAGCCAGAGTCCCGATGGAGACTGCCAGCCTGTGGCCCTTGTCTCTGTCTTGCCACACTGCCCCCTTTTACAAAGATATAACATCCCCCAGCCTGGAAGGCCACTTCAGGGGAACTTGATACTCTCTGTGTGTTCACGTATTCCTTCCAGTTTCCAGAATATAAAAAAGAGACATTTTTTAATACTCTCCAACCAGCATGGGTGGATGCGTACCGTGACCAGGAGTGGCGGCATGGTGGGTCTCTGTCAGCAGCCTGATCTCCTGGCGATCTTTGCCGTTGACACGCACCAGACGGTTTTCCAGGGACCCATCCTGGACTGAGACGGACAATTGAGGTTTTTTTCCACCTGCTACGTATGATTACATAGGTCCCAAGCCAACTTTCAAAACACTGGCTTCTCGCATAAGAGATACACATCATTATACTGGAATGACAAAAGTTCGCCCTCCTCCAGTGACAGCACCTGAGGTCCTCTCTGTGGCATTACTGAACCTGGCCCAATACGGAGAGGTCTGTAAGCGGGCAGCTTGCCTTTCTGCCAAGCACCCCAGACTACTGAGGTTTGGACGTCTCAGGTTTGGTTATATTGTTTTCCTCTGTCTCCATCCTTGCAGTTCACCCGTCACCTATCACTTGTCCTAATGTCGGTTTACCTAATTCTAGAAATCTCTCTCCTCCTTCATATCTTGCTGTTTTCAGCCTGCTGGGGGCTGGAAAACCAAGCCACTGAGCTCATTGGAACTGTGTGCAAATGATGATTGGGCCTGCTAGCGCTGGTACCCAGAGGGACTCTAGGCACAGGCTTTGTGCCCACTTTTTGGCTAGCCGCAACCAGAGCATTGGGGCTGAGACGGCTTGATGGCACATTTTGGATTGGTGGGGCATCACTGTACTTCTTGCCCCTGTCAGGGCTGGATGCTGGCTTGGAGGAGGCCTATGGGACCATGAGCCGTGAATGTGTGACTTGGCCAAGGCCCTCCTGGCATCACGATGCTGCCCTTGAAAGCAAGAAGTCCCTGCTGTGACAGCTGTGGCCCAAGAGCTGCAAAGGTGGGAGCAGGGGGCAGGGAGGAGCCATGCACTCTGAGCATCTTGTATTCATTATTACCTCCCCTTTGAGACTGTGAGGAGCCCCTTGGGGGCACAGACAGTGTCTGGTTCTTAAGATAAAGTTAATTTTAAATCAAAAAGTTAATTTCAAATAAAAAGTAGTACATCCATGTAGTTAATTATTCAAATCATACAGAAAAATATAAAATGAAAAGTAAACCTCCTTCCCCAACCGCAGCCCTCCCGTTCATAGCCCCTCACCCCAAAGTTAACAATGACTTCTGTATACTTTCTGTAACATTTTTATATCTCTCTCAGTATATAGATGTCTGTATTTTCTTAGCACAAATGGAATCATACTGTACATAGTGATCTTCTGCACTTTGTTTTATTCACTTGATAATGTATCTTGGTGCTCTTTCCATAATCCACATGTTCAAATTGACTTCTCTGTTTTTCAAAACTGTGTAATATTCCATCATAGGGAAGTATCATAATTTATTTAACCCATCCATTATGATAGATACTTTTTAAAAAGATTTTTTAAATTTATTTTTAGAATGAGGGAAAAGGAGGGAGAAAGAGGGAGAGAAACAGCAATGTGTGGTTGCCTCTCGCGCACCCCCTGCTGGGGACCTGGCCCTCAACCCAGGCGTGTGCCCTAACTGGGGAATCGAACTGTCAACCCTCGATTTGCAGGCTGGCACTTAATTCACTGAGCCACACCAGCCAGGGCATGTGATAGATACTTTGATTGTCTTCTTCCCTCCCTTCCTCCTTCCGTCCCTGACTCCCTTTCCAGAAAATGTAAATCTTGATGTAGTTTTCTGTGTATTTCCATAGGTAAAGTCTTGGAAATAGAATTGCCGGTCAAAGGGGAGGTGTATTTTTGCATTTTGCAACTCACTTATTGAAACAGAGCAGTGAAGGGCGGCAGGTGGCAATGGCACGACTCTGGCATCAGGTGGCCTCAGTTTGCACCCAGTTCCACTCCTTCCTAGCTGGTTACCTTGTCTGCAAATTGGGGATTATAAAGATTTATATCTCCCAGGGTGGCTATGATACTTAAATGAGATAATACATATAAAATACCTAGAATGGTGCTTGGCACATGGTAAGTAAGAGCTGTGCAAATGCTAATTGTTACTGTTGTGAACATTATTATTGTTGTTGTTGTTATCACTATTATTACCATCTCCAAGGTCCTCTGGAGCACTCAGGAAGGTGCTTAGAATTTTGTAGATATCGGATAATGCATGAATGAATGAATGAATGAATGAATGAAGACATGAGCTAGCCTACAGTTTCCCTCCACATTCCCCTGCTGTAAATACTGGCTTCTCTCTGTTTCTGGAGCAGTGCCTGTCCTGGCAGGGAGGCCCAGAACCAGGAGTGTCACAGAGCTCTCTGCAACCTTGCTCATTAAATCCCTGCCTTTGTCAATTTGTTACGTTGGACCAAGAGTTGCTAGTTCGTGGAAGACCATGCCATAGGTGTGCATGAAAATACTGACAGAGCCCCAGTGTCTGCTCTATAATGCCAGGCAAATTAAACGATGGACAATATAAACCCCTAGTTTGAATGAAATTCAAATACTCTCAGGAAACCAAAACACAGGGTTGGGGTCTGGATGTTCCCAGTGATTCCAGGGAAGTAGATGAGGTTAGTTCAGATGAAGGAATGGGGAGTGTTGCGCCTGCAAAGTAAACAGTGCTCTGATTAATGAAGTGTCGGAGTTGTCTTCCCTGCTCTACTAATCCAGATTAGATCTCGAATCAGTACAATTAAAGGGAGGCCAGTCTGAATTAGTTAAAAGTGGGGATTAAGTAATTTTGAGAAAAGAAATTTAGGGTTATCATTTCTAAGTAAATAACACTACCTAAACTAATAGTTAATAAACCTGTCATTAGGAGCCTGCCAGGTCTGCTATAATGACAAGAGGCAGCTCTGTGGCAATTAGCACGTCCATTGTGTGCAGGCGAATCGGGCTGTTCTATCACTGCCAGCCTTTCCCTTGTAGGTGCAATGCTCCCCCTGGGCACCTCCCAGCTCAGCACACCCTTTACTCGTGGCAGGTCTGAACAAAGGGAGACCTCAGAGCAGCCCCTATTCAGATTGTCACATGTTTAAAATGCCAGCTGGAAGGAAGGATCCGGGTGGTATACACACCACGGGAACACATACACCAGGGTTTGTGTAGCAGAATTAGCCCCCTCCCTGTATCCCGGGTATCGGGATGTTTCTTTCCCCCTCCCCTCAGGTGACAGGTTACTGTCATCTGCTTTGGTGTTGATTGAAAATCTTCAGCTCATGTCACGCAGGTACGGTTGACTTTTTTTCTGTAATAAGTGTCAAAGTATAGTTTTTCAAAAGTTAAGAATATAAGCCATGTACAAATATAAAAGGAACACCTGTGAAGACTTTATTCAACTCATAAATCAATGGGGGAACATATAAAAAGATGAAAGTGGTTTTGCAAGAGTAGTTCAGAAACTAGGGGTTTATATTGTCCATCAGGAAACGCATTTAAAATATGTTGAATAAAATTACTAGGTTAGGTACAAAATTGGTTAATGTCCTAAAGGACAATTCACCCAAACTTTTGGGGTTATCTTTTTTGCCTGATAGAAATCTACACATTAACTCGTAACTTCCCCATGTCCGGTCTCTAATCTAATAGTAAAGAATCATCAAACACAGCTGTATTCTCTTAGAGGTATGATTCTTAGGTGTGCCTATTAAATAGTGCCTTACATGGAAAAGCTATGCTTCTCACCTTTATGACCTGTTTTTTAAAGTTTTAATAATGTTTTTTTACACTCAAAAAGGTTTCTCAAGGTTCTGTGACTCGAAGGAAGGGTTTTCTGGGAAAATGTCCTACAAGTGCCTGCAGGTCAGGTTAAATGGTTGCACTGGGACAGAACGAGAGCTTTGGCTTCGGAGCCCCCACTGGGCTCTGTGGTTCCTACGTGGTTCCAGATTCTCCTTCAGGGTGAGCAGAGTGGTTCTATGACTGGGTGCTGGGAGAGGAGCCTCGAGAGGCTGTCCAGAACAGGGTGGGGCCGGAGGCCTGGGAGGAGGTCTCAAGGAAACAAGACAGGGAAGAACAGACTGAGCTGGGCAGATCGGGGCTATGGAAAAGAGGGCACTGGGGTGGGGGGTTGGAGAGTCACAAGGGGCTTGGGGACTGACTGGACATGAAGGAGGAGGTGTCTTTGAAGCTGACATGGCTGGGCGGCCGGGGCTGTCACCCACAAAAACAAGAAAGATGTCAGGACGTGAGGGCTTTGAGGGATGGATAAAGGTTGAAAACTGGCAGTCTGAGAACTAAACGTGGCCTTTGTACAAGTTTTCCTTGGCCCTCTGTGTATATTTCAAAAACTGGATTAGTGTCAACACTCACAGACAGGAGATTCCCAAATGACATGAAACCAGAGTTCTAGCTTCTTTTACCAACTAGCTGGAGCTGAGTGGGGGCTGCTCTCCCGGGCCAGGTGCCTGGTCTCCCAGGTGGATACGTGGTGAGAGGGCCACGGCTATAGAGTGCGGGCCGGCAGCCCCCGTCTGCCCCTGTAAGTTCCTTCCCTGAAGATAAGAAGATACCACTAATGCTTACCCTCCTTTCACTGGGGTTTAATCCAGAGGCTCCCAGGAGTCTGACGCTGCGGGCATTCGTGCTGAGGC
Source organism: Mormoops blainvillei (assembly GCA_004026545.1). Taxonomy (NCBI): domain Eukaryota; kingdom Metazoa; phylum Chordata; class Mammalia; order Chiroptera; family Mormoopidae; genus Mormoops; species Mormoops blainvillei. Next base: position 7,786 of record PVJD01006602.1, on the reverse strand, counting down.
AAGGTGGGCGGGCACCGCCGTACCCATCTCTGTAGCAGCCAGCACCAGCCTCCAGTTCCGCCAACGCAGGAGTAAGATGATGCCTCTGACTTAGGGAATGTTGGAGCAGAAGAAAGACCTGAGAGGCCATCTGTTCCCATCGCTTCAGCATTCAGACGGGAAAACAAAGGCCTAGAGAGAGGAGGAACCTACCTGAGGTCACACAGCAACTTACTGATGCCCCTTCCAGGGATGTGCAGGCTTCCTGGGCATTAAAAGTCCCCGGTGGATACGGGTGCCATTTTGTGAAAAACTTTGCCTCCCACCACCAGCTCTGCCATTCCCTTGGAGCCTGGGCCTCACGTGTGGAGTTGGTCCGTCCTCCTCTGGGCAGAACCGCCAGCCCAGGGCCGTCCAGGCCCGCAGACCCTCTCTGGCCTTCGAGCTACCACCCGCGCCCTGCCCCTACCTCCCTCCTTGTTCACAATAACCCCCGGCTTCCCAGTGGCTCTCTTCCTTCTTTCCCGTACTCACACGCAGTCAGGTAGATAGAGGGGGAGTTCGGCTGGTGCCCTGTGGTATTCAAAGTGAAGGGTTTTCACACTGTCAGGGTAATGAATTCTGTAAGGGTTTGAAGAGAGGGGCTGGGAGGATCTCCATGTCATGTGTCTAGGAGTGACAACCCCCAGTGGTTAATTACTGCCACACGATGAGAAGCGAGCTGGTAGCAAAATGAGATAAGTTCATTATGAGCTAAATTTGAAGTTAATTGGATTCACATTTCCCCCCATTAGTGCACATAGAGAGAACCTACCTAGAAATGAGCTGTATGAAAAAGAAAAAGTTGCATCTAAGCAAAAAACAGATAAATCAGGCCTACTTAATTTTGCAGAGTTCATGATAAAGGGCTTTCTGAGATGTTGTGAGAAGGGAACCAAAGTTCCTTTCAAATGGTAGAACTAATGTCTGATTAATTTCCTCTTGGCAGCCTACAGCCATACCACCCTGACTGTACTCGATCCTGTCTAATTTCATCCTGGTAGATATTTCTGGGCACCTACTGTGTGCCAGCCAGTGCAGGAGCCTCTTACTGACTGATCCTTAAACCCCTCCAGCCTTGGTGACATATCTGAAACATGTTAGAGAAAGGACCAAGAGGGGGAAAGTGCTCATAACCTCTAAGGTCACAGAAACCCCAGCTCAGTGCTGGGAGAGTCCTTATAGGTCATCAAAGCAAATTTGAGGCTTGAATCCATTCTGGGTTTTCCCACCTGCTGGTGTCCAGCCTCTGCTCCTATTTGGATACATGTCCTTAGAAAGTCCCAGGCAACATGATGGAAACAAGAACAGGTAACATTTATGAAGTCTCGTATTTGTCAGCTATTGCCAGAACACCGATGTGTAGCAAACCACCCCAAAGTTCAGGACTTAAAACAGCAATCATCTCTTCTTGCTCATGCTCCTGGGGGTTGGTTGGGGGTTGACTGATCTGGGATGGACTTGATTCCAGCCGTAGTTTGGGTCCGTCTCTGCTCCACATGTCTGTCATCCTCCTCATAGTAGGCTAGCCAAGGCCTGCTCTCATGGCAATGGCAGAGGGACAGAGGGGCACGCCCTGCCGCACACGCCTACGCAAGCTTCGATTGCCCGACATCTGCTCTCATTCCATTGGCCAAGGCAAGGCACATGGCTGAGCCCCAACGGCAGGGACAGAGAAGCACACTGCCTCCAGTAGGAGGAACTGCAAAAGGGCTTCTTTTTAGTTATTCATAAAACTAAAAATTTTTGGTTTTTACTTATTTTTTAATTATTATTTTTAATTTATTTGGCTTAAAAAGCTTAGTACTATGTTTTGCCTACATTTTTGGTGTCACATTACCACTTCTTTTTCAAGATGATGGGCGTAAGGGTGGGGTTAATGGTTGCAACCAACAATTCGGTCTCTATCAGTGCTCACTGGGGTTTACATGCTTCTTCTCGCTGAGCCCTCCCCTCAAGGCCCCATGAAAGAGGCATGTTGTTGTCATTGCTGCCGAGGGGACATTGCATAGGGGTTCAGAGCACAGACTTGCCAGCCAGACTGACTGGGTTTGAAACAGGTACCTGGAGATGACACTGACGCTTCCAGTCCCTCCCTTCTTTACTCGCCGCATCGCGAGTGACAACTCAGACTCTGCTTTTGTGGCCGGTCCAAGGAAGGTGCACGCAGCCTCAGGCCGGAGCCTCTGGACCTGGGGACATTTGCTGGGTGAAACTGGAGCTATGGACAATACAAAGGAGCTCCCTAGTGACAGGGAGCTCAGAGGCAGCAATTTGTAGGATGTAAGTGGCCACTCGTCAGCTCCTCACTGGGCACTGGGGGGAGGGACTGGGGGTGGAATGAGTTACCCAGCATGATGGCCAAGTCCTGAGCCCTTGCTGGAGAGGACACCGGACCCCACTGAGGCTGGAAGCTGGGAGCATACCCATTGTCCAAGGAGGACATATGAGCCCTCCAGGCAGCCACTCACCTTACAGGATTGATTGTGGAGGTTCCAGAGGTGCGGGTGCAGTTGAACTTCAACGTAGAAAAGTCTACTCACAGCTAAATTGTGTATATGCACACGCGGACCAGTACAGGGGCTTGGATATCATTGAGCTAAGAGCTCTCTTTAAAAATTGGCAAAGACTGATGCTCAGAGTAAATGGCTTGCTCACAGTCCCACAGCAGTTCAGTAGCAAAACTAGGGCTCAGATCAGTTGAAAGGCCCTGAATGGCCTTCTATCCTGGCTCTCCAATGAATAGTCATCAGCACTTGCTGCGTGCCAGGCTCCGTGCAGCCCTGCCCCCGTGGAACAGACTAATATCCCAGAGTTTATTCCCAAACAGGCATTGACACCCACCTTCTGTTCTGGCTCCTGACAGCCCATCTGTGACCATACCCTCTCTTTCCTGCTTTAATCAGGTTACTGCTTCTGGCTGCTAACCTGAATAACAGAACCTCCTAGTTCTCAGCTCTCCTTTTTTATTGTTTTCTCTCACCCACCCACACACACCCCTTCCCCCCCAACACAAGAAGCTCTGGGTGGAGCCCCACCACCTGGAGTCAAATCTCTGCTCTCTTTCCTACCAGCTGTGTTCCCTTAGGCAAGTTTCTTAACTTCTTCCTTCCTCAGTTTCCTCTTTTATAAAGTGGGCGTGATTGTTGTTCAAACTGCATAGAGTTGTTAGGATGATGAGTTAACATAGGGAAAAGAGTAAGAGTACCCGGCATAAGTAAGTGCTATCTTATCGTTACTGACATGGTCACCTCCATCTTGTCTGTTCCCCCGGCACAATGCCCCCTTTGCATTCGAAGGGATGGCGTGGGGAGCAGGGGGACCTTCAGAAGAGGAGAATACTTAAAGGGCCTTGAAGGACTTGACAGAGGAACTGGCCCTTGAGGGTGATATTTGGAGATTGGATGAAAGGCTTAATTGGTGGGAATGAAAGAAGAACAGTTAGAAAGAAAATGGCGTGAGCAAGGGCATGGGGACAGGAAAGCAGTAGAGGACAGTTGGGGGATGGCCGGGGAAGTCGGAGTTGATGAGGCTGGAAAGATCACAGGTAGAGGACAGACTGAGGAGGGCCTTGGAAGCCAAACTGAAAAATGTATACTTAATTGGATCTAGGAAGGCGTTGATTCTAACCATCCATTGCCTGGCTGTCTCGCCAAATTTTTTATTGGTCGTAGACGAGCTGATTTGCTCGTGATTTTCCAGATTCAAGATACAGCCAACTAATGATGATTTTGGTGTTTCCTCCCCCCTAATGTTTCTGTCCGTATCTTGTCTTTTTGTACTGGCTAAAACTTTCAGACCAATTTTCAGTAATAATAGGGTTCCTTGACCTGTTCTTGACTTTAATAAGAATGTTGCAGGTACTTCACCAATGTGGTATGATGTTGACTCTAGATTTAAGATCAATAGCAGATCGAAGAAGTATTCTTCAATTCATATTTACTAAGAGATATTGTAAGGAATTAGTGTTGAGTTTTAGCCAATGCCTTTTTCATAGCTTTGATATAATCATGTTTTTCCTCTGATACATTAGTATGATTTCCCAACCAATGCTTTAATATTGCTTATCCTTGCATACCCCAAATAAGCCTTATTTGGTCATGGTATGCTATTCTTTTTCTAATATTGCTTGATCAGTGAGATTGATGTTTTTTCATGTATATTAATAAATTGTTAGACTAGCCTTTAATTTTCACGTTGGTGGACATTTTAAAGTTTTTACAGCAGAATTATGTTACTAGTTATGCTAGTAACAAAATAAATTGGAAAGGTTTTTTTAGTTTTTACATATCCTGAAATAGTTTAGTAACAGAAACATGTGTCCCTTGAAGATTTAAAAGAACTTGCCCAAAACAAAAATAAAGGACTTGTTCAAGAGGCTGAATGGATAAGCCTAATTTTAAGAAATAATTTCAGAAATGACTATTTATATTTCTTCTAAGGTTATTAGGCTGTTCATATTTTCTATCTCTTCTTGAGTTAATTTTGGTAATTCATGTTTTTCTAGAAAGTTCTACTTTTGTTGAGATTTCCTCACTTATTAGAGTAGAGAGGCCATGCATTTTCTTATGTTTTTTAACATTACCTCTTCCATATCTCTGGTTATATCTTCTCCAAATTCCGTATCTTGATATTTGTGTCTTATTTTTTGAATATTTCCCTAGGTTTGTCTGTTTTATTGATCTTTTAAAATAACAGTTCTTGGCTGCATTTATTGTTGTGCCTTCTTTCCTGTTTACTAATTTGTTATTTTCTGCTTTTTCTTTATCAATTCCTTTTCCCTCCTTTCCCTAGTTTCATTTTATTGCTTTTTTAAAGCTGGCTTCTTGAGTTGAGTGAAGCTTTGGTGGGGCACTGATTTTCAAACCCTTGCTTTCAGGATCAAGGTTTTAAAGAATGTGTAACAGTGGCAGAAATTATTGGGGTTCAGTCCCCCCGTTGAAGAAAGAACCCAATCCCCGGGGCTGGAGAGCTGGATTCTAGTACTAGCCCTGCCTCAACTCAGCTGAGTGTCTTTAGGCATGCCCCTTCTCCTCTCAGGACTCTCTCATTCCCCTCAGGCAACCAGGCAGGTTACGGGTCTCATGGGGCTTGGCCACTGAGCTCCCCTACACCAGGCCGCCTCTTAACAGGGTAACACCCTTCGTCTTCCAGGAGGCGGACATGGCTCCCCCCCGATGTGCTCCTGGCTCTCATCCCAACACACATATCCACAAAAACTGTGTAGCTGGATTTCGTTCTTCAATAAGCTCTCGTGACATGGTGGCTTGAAGGCAAGGTTCCGCCTGGATGTCCCAGCTGAGACACATGGAGCCTCTGGACTTGGGGCCAGAAGCACAGCCAGGTGTACGTGCAAGGCGATGGGATGGAGTAGCTAAACATGTGAACTTTGACATTGTGTTGCTTAGATTTGAATCCTGGCTCTTACTGTGCAATCTTGGACAAGTTACTAGACCTTTCTGTGTCTCATTATCCTGTGAAATGGGGATAGTATCAGTGCCTTACCTCACAGAGTGGTCGAGGATGACATGAGTTAATAATTTAAAATACTAAGAAGAGAGCCTAGTGTTTTGTCATTTCCAGGTTGGTGTTTTTGGTTTATCATTGTCATCATCAGGGTGTGAGCCTGAGGGTTTGGTCCAGGTGGGAGCTGCTGCATGGTTGGGTAGGGGCTGCCGCATGGTTGGGTGGGGGGTGCCAGCCCACTGGAACATCCCCAGCCGGGGCTGTCTTCTCCCCATGCCTCATGGTCTGCCCCTCGCACGGTGACCATGCACTGACAAGTCTGATGCGGCATTGGCTCTTGACCGTGAGTAGAGAGGACTATTATAGACTCCAGAAAACTCCTGCTTCTCTAGCAGGGCCACTCAACAAATATTTGTAGGCCTGTGCCATTCTGACTTGGGATACAAAGACTTGATCCTGGAGCTTATACTCTGTGGAGAGAGGAACTGCTCCCAAGGCTGTGGGGGCTGAAGTGGAAGAGACGGAGGGGGAAGCATTAGGCAGCTGGGGGCTGTGGGACCCCCTTAAATCACTTATAAGTGTGGTGAGTTCTACCAACGCCAATTATCTGTTTAATCTCAGCTCTTGTGGGGAGTTACATACAGGTCACATGGGGGAAGTGAGGACCCTTGGGGGCATTTGCTCCCATCACAGTGCCTCATGTGAAGAGACATCAGCCATGCCCGTCACAAGCCAGGATGCCCAGTCCAAAGCTAGGAAGGTAGTGAGCAGAGGGAAGGTGGGAGCCTCCTGCCTGGCAGCTTCCTGGTGTTCGATAAGGTTCTAGAAAGTAAGAAGAACCATGTGAAATGAGGCAGCTTCTGAGTGCTGGCTGGGCAGGCTGAATGACTGGCCATAAAAGGGCTGTTCCTCTCTCTGGGAAACATTCGCGTCTCACATCATGTGCTGGCTTACAGTTTTGCGGGGTGTTGGTCATAGGTGGTCCTTCTTGCTGAGCCATCTGCTAGTGGGGCTGACCTCAGAGTCATGGGCCTGTGTACTTCCCGTGCCACCCCACTGGGCCTTAGGGGAGGCTTCTGGGGCTCAGCCTGGCTCTGTGCGGTCAGGGGCTGTTCCCCCACACTCCCATACCTCTTCTGACCTCCTTAATCCCTGGTGCCCACACCCAGAAAAGGTTGAGGTTCTGCACCCCCCCGACCCCCCCACCCCATCCCAAACCACCTCATTTCCCACCTGCTTTGCAGCTGCATCCCTTTCTTCCAGGAGCAACTGTCAGCTCTACCCAGCGGGGTGGGGTCTCATCTTCAGGGGCCCACAGATAACCATGGCACAGCGCGATCTCCCAAGGTCTGGTTATTGGTCTTGCCCATGAGCACCTTGTTACATACACAGAACTGGCAGTGTGTGAAAGGGCTGTAGCCCCACTCTCGCCCTAAGAGGCAGACGTACCCCAGAGGCGTCTCCCTCAGAGTCCTGCTCCTCTAACACTTGGATGAGCCATGTGTCCACACATTTATTCATGAGGGCCCTGCAAGGCACCAAGCGGTGGTGGGGGCAGGCTGTGTGGGCTGTGAATGAGGAGCCGCCCCTGCTCTTCAGGTGGACACGCACTCACCAGGATTTCCGCCTCTGAGGGCTGAAGCCTTAACCTCCAGGTCCCAGTGCCCAGAACAGTGTCTGGTATCAGAAAGGACTGGCTCTAGGCCAAAGGAGGAAGAATTCAGTGAGGACCAGAGCTGCAGGGGTTTGGGGTGGAGGGAGGCGTCTGCGATGTTTTCGGAGGCGGGTGGCATTGGGCTGTGTGCCGCTGGAGGAGGGGGCTTTACGCAGAGGGCACGGCAGAAGCGACGGTGTGGTGATGCAGAAGTCCTAGTCCTGCTTGGGGAGCAGAGAGCAAGATGAGCTGGCTGGAGCTCCAGTTTCCCAGGGACACAGCAGAGCCATCCCTGGCTCCTGCTGAGTGGGGCCAGGGTGGCTGGAGGGGTGTGCGCGTGTGTGCGTGTGTGTGTCCGTGTGAGTGACGTGAGGAGCTGGGGGCATGTTGGTGTTCAGCGTCCAGACGTGACAAATGTGCAGATATCCGGGGAGCTGTGGACATGGGCGGCTGACTGCGGAGACGCTCACCCTGTGATTTGTTGCTTTGATTCCTCAGGCCGAGACTTGGCGAGCACAACCCTTCCTGGGTACCCTCCGCACGTGCCCCCCGCTGGACAGGGCAGCTACTCAGCACCGACGCTGACAGGGATGGTGCCTGGTGAGTTTGCATTGCTGGCGTCTCTGCAGCACAGTGGATGGGGTTTCG
>PVJD01006601.1:0-95940 GCA_004026545.1 Mormoops blainvillei | reverse complement strand
TTCCACTTTTATATATTTCAGCTTTGAATGCATTTTTTCTTCAGTTTTTCAACATGACTGTTGACTTAACTCCATTAAATCAGTCAATTACAATCTAAAATAGGTTTCTTTTTAAAGTACATGGCATAAAAGGAAACTACATATATTCTTATGTGAAAAAAGACATTGTAACAAAACCTTATTATAATAAAAGTATTCATTATTAACCAAAACACATGATTTAGACTATTTCAAATAAATTATTGCATAAAATAGTCCAATCAACATGAACAGGTAGTAATCAAGAATACAGATAAGCAAGAGCAAACGTATTATGAACAGCTATAGTAGCAGTTGATAAACTATCTTCACATAAAAGAGTTGAATTGAGTAATTTGGGAAAATGATGATATCCTTACATGAGAAAGCAAAAGAATTTCAGCTTAGCTAAAAAAAAAAACAAAAAACCCCCCAAAAACCCAAAACCCAAATTGCTCTGAGATCAAGGCAATGTTAAATCAATCAATCATTTTAATTTGAAACCTTTCTGAATGTGTCTTTCCTCAGTCTTTATAGCAAAGGACTAAATGTGATTAGTACCTAAACTAAATTCAAGAAAGCAAAAGTAACATGGATTAAGGGTACACCTTACATTGAAGCTTTGAATGCACTTTGATTCTCTTGTTATATTTGGGGTAAAATCAAATTACATTCTTTATGGAAATAATAAAATTTATAAGATTTACTTTATCTTAACAATAAATATAAACAAATAGAAGACAGTATGTATTCGTGATAATTCAACATTGAAAAATTTAGTACTTTTCAAAAATGTAAAATAATTTCAAATATAATTTGCTATAAGCTGAATTGCATCTGCGCTCTCCCCACCCCACCCCAAATTCATATGTTGATATTCTAACGGACAGTACCTCAGAAGGTGATTGTATTTGGAGATAAAGTCTTTAGAGAGGTAATTAAGTTAAAATGGGGTCATTTGGGTGGACCTTAATCTAATACATCTGGTGTCCTTATAATGAGGGGAATTAGGATAGAGGTAGTGGAGACACAGGCAGGACAAGACAGCTGTCCGCAAGATTAGGAGAAAGGCCTCAGGAGAAACCAAGTCAGCTGACACTTTGATATCAGATATCTGGCCTCCAGAATTGTGAGAAAATAATTTGTTACTTAAGCCATCCAGTCCATGTTCCTTTGATATAGCAGTTCTAGGAAACTAATACATAACTTAAGTAAATATGTTCAATGAATAAAAACAAATGGGGCACACTAATGAGGAGCCAGTAGAAGTTAAACTGCATGTAATTTAAGCATAACTCATAATTATCAGTATTCATTTATTGAACAATTAGAGATGTTCCAGATACTATTCAAATATGTAAATATTAATTGGAATAATATACTATTTCTAAAAGAACTCAAAATTATTATATATCTTTCTTTCCTTAAAATGAAGGCACATGACCAGTTGAATAAAGGATTCACAAGAAAAAATTCATTTGGAATATAAGGATGACCAAAAAAGTTCACCACCTCTTCTCAATCAATCAATCAATCAATAAAAATCCTATATGAACTTCATCTCATTTGGGGATAAATAAGCACAAGAAAATATACATGGATCTCACAAATGTATCTCCAGTATAGGAAAGTGCAATTTAATAATTTCAGTTAGACAAGTAACTACTTTTTTAGGAAGATCCTATTTTGCATTACTACTTTAAAATTTTCAATGAAACCAATTAAATTTGTACATGATGAGAAAGATAGAATAAAAATAGACTCATTTTGAGAAAATTGGAAAATAAGGGATATATTTATTCTAAAGTAAACTTGTGAAAAATAATGAGAATATAATTTGCAGATTAAAAAATCATTTGGAACAAGTTAAAAATCTACAGAGCAGATACTGAATCATGGGTTGTTTCTCCTTAGTACATAGTTTTGATGCTATCGGAAGCCAAAGACACAAGTGAAGACCTACGAAGAACTAAAGTGCTTTGCCCCTGAGCTTCTAGCCAACAGCCGACTCTGGCTGTCAGCCACATGAGAAAGTCATCCTGGGTGTTATGGCAAAGTTGAGCATACAGACATGGCTGCAGTCAGTTATGCCACATGGAACAGATGAACCACCCAGTTGGACTCAGTCAACCTACAGAGCCATGAAAAACAATAGATTGTTTTTGTTGGTGGGTCATTTGTTACACATCAATAACCTTTGAACAGTGTCTGCTCCATGGTACGTTCTCCAAATTTTAGCTGTTATTTTTTAACTGTTAGTTTTTATTTTTTTATTGTATTTTTTCATTACTATTTAGTCCTCTTATACCCTCCTCCCCAACATTCACCACACTGTTGTCCATGTCCATGAGTTCTTTTTCCTTAGTCCCTTCACACCCTAAAAAACTCTAGGTTCAGATTCTATGTCTATTCTAGGTCATCTATAGAGTTCATGACAGGTTATAACTTATTCTCTGTAATTAATACATTCCTATAATCATAGACTAATTAAAGGCAGAACTGCATTTTAGTAGTTTTTCCTCCACCGAATGTCCCTCTTCTACATCTACCATTTCACCTTTGAAAGTCCTTTCTAACATTCTGGCTGGGTCACTGGTCTCTTTCTACTCTGCGGGATATGATTAATGTTGTTTTCTGAACTCTTAGAGCTTATACTTTGTAGCTCAGTTAGGCTACTTACCACATATTTGCCTCTAATTATAGTTACTTTTTACTTGATTTCTTATAATACTTTAAGGAACTGACTGTGTCTCTCTCTCTCTTTTTTAATTCCGACAATTTTTTAGAGCAGACTTAAGTTCACAGCAAAATTGAGAGGAATATAAAGAGGTCTCCCATATATCTCTTGCCCACACATAGCCTATTATGTCACTAGTGTGAACTGGTGGCCAATATGTGCATTTGCCTATATTTGTATAGATATAAATTATTTTCAATGTCTGGTTTGAGGACAATGAGTTTATCTTTACTCATTGATTCATCTCCTGGCTGATACTTCGGATACCTAAAGCGTGGTATTACTGAGAACAATGTTTCTATCCAAACATTAGATAACCAGAGTTTTTAAGTCAATGTCTCTGGACAAGGGTTTTCCATCTAATAAAGTGAGGGGTCAGATTGGATGATTTTTAATAACTCTTAGCTAAATATTTTTGATTTATTATATTTAGTGAAACTGAAGTGACTGGTTAAGCAATTATCTTAACAATGAAACCAAAGTTGAAATCCAACAAGATAATTTATTTTTAATAAGTAAAAGGGAATATTAACTATCACATAATTTCTTGTATTTTACTTTTTATTTATAACTAGATGCTACCTATATAGTTTCTCACTATCCACTATGTTTATGTTTTGCTTAGTATTGAGCTCACAATTTCTTAAAATAATATATATACACACATATACTTAGATATACATTTATATACATATCTAAAAATTTTGGAGTTCTTTCCCAATAATAACATAATGTTTCTTTCAAAGGTATATATATTTAATGGCTACCACCAATCCCTTTTCCAATGTTATTAATCCCAAGATAATGATCATATGGTAAATTTTAGAAGAATATATAGAAAATAGGAAAGCTAAAAATATCAGAATCAAAATTCAATTGATAAGGAGATGCTTTGAGAAAAATGTCATGATCTCACTTTCACAATCCTCCTCTTAATTTTACTCTCCTCCAATTATCATGTTTAACTGAAAGACATGTAACTGGTATTATTTCTTTAGAGACTTTGTCTATATTTTGATGTTTAAACTTTGCATGCTTTTATATTTGAAGAAGACTTTGCCAAAAGTTTACTTATCAGGTGACTAGGTACTGTGAAATTGGTGATGGGCACAATGAGGTCAATTTAACGTTATCCACTAAGTAAACAGAAAAATGAAAGCCCTTCTCCAGGCATTGCTCATCCAAGTTATCTTGCCTTGCGGAATGCAAGTAGGACTTTGAGAAAGGATATAAAACAAAGTTTCTGCTTTTCTTTTGAAAATCATAAACAACATCAAGCATGTGAACATTTATAAATATTTTTCTCACCACTATATGGTAAATGCATTTAGAATTACTTTATGTGCAAATGACCTATGCCTAAACTTTGATAGGAAATAAGATTATTCCTATTTATTTATAAATTGAAATAAATATATATGATTTTCAAATACAAAATACTAACTTTTACAAAAAAATACTAAAATATGAGGCTCACCAAATTTATATAACATGGATCTAAAATATTTACATGTCCACGAACATGCTGTGTTAATACTGTAAAAAACTTAGCAGTCAACATGAAGCTAATTCTAATATCTGGATATTTTTCTCAGAATTCGTAGGTCAGACATAGGGTACAAATGTATCCCATATGCGGCTTTAATAAATGTTTCTCATTTAGTTACTAAATGTAAACTCCATTTTAATAGCCATTTACTATTAAGTTTAATTTACTTAGTCAGTTAGTAAAAAGCCTTATTAATATATCTTTGTTGATTATCTCCTAAGAGAAATATTATCATTTAGCAAGGTGGCTCTCAACTTGGGGGAATTATATCTTCCCATGAAATATTTGGCTTTGTCTGGTTGTCTGACATTGTTATTGTCATGACTGTGGGGTTTTTGTGGGTGCTACTAGCATCTAGGAGATGAAAGCCAGGCATGCCACCAAATATCCTGTACTATATAGGTCGGCCCCGCCCCCCCAAGAACTAATTATGCAATCTCAAATGTCAATAGGGTGGAGTTTGTAAAATACTGAATTACCATCATAAAAAGTAAAATGTCCCATGAGAGGTGAGGAAAGAGATTTATTTCTCTTTATAATACCAGAATAAATAAGAAATATTTTTATTTAGTTATCAAAGTGATATAATTTAGACCATGACAATGCATTTCAATATAAGACACAGATCAATAGCTAAATACAAAACATTTTTAAAAAGTGCTATTTACAAATTAGAAAATAAAAATGTAATAGCACTATTTCAACATCAGGAATTACCTTTTTAACATAGAATAGCTGAAAGAATTCAGTCAAAGAACCCATTTGAAACATAAAAATTCAAATGATGAGATTTTCCCAGTAATAGAAATTCTCCATGTTCTTTCCACTAAATCATTTTCCTCTTCCTCCAAACTATTTTTAAATTTTTGTAGCTAGTATTAAATTATTTTATTACTAGATATGCTCACTAAGTGGCAAAATAAAATTCGCTAATTAGGTTTACAGAGAGCTTTAAATACTGAACAATGGTTTATAAAGAAAAATAAGGTAAAAAAAAGTGACCAGAGACAATAAGTGCAATATATAATTTATTATATACCATTCATTAATAATCTCACCAATATTTGAGGCAGAGTAGACAGATAATAGAAACTACCTCAAATTTATTAAAAATGTAATTTCAATTAAATTTTACATTCTTTACACTTAACTCATGAACAAGCTATTACAGACTAGCCTGCTCTTTTAAAGCTTTTGTACTGAACAAAGTGAAAGTCATGCAGCAAACACTAAACAAACATAGGATGAGTGAACTACTTCACCTTTAGCAATTTGTATTTTATTTTATAGAAGAACGTTTTGTTCTCCCCCTTCGTAAGGAAATTTGACATTACCAATCAGTGGTCAAAATGCAACATCATCTGTCACTTGGGTTTCTATTTATAATTCTGCTTTTGAAAACATTTAGAGTTACAACTTCAATTGAAATATATGTAAATTTACATGTTCTCTTCAACATGTAAATTGACTTCCCAGTATAACTTTCTGTGTGGTCTCAGTTGCATTTGCTGATTATTAGTGATCTATAGCTCAAATGATTTTCACAGTTGAGGGTCATATAATGCATCATCAGATGTCAGAATTCACCCTTGCTGGTGCATTGACTAATGATCCTTGAAGAAAAAAATATAATTGGTGCAAGGGAGCAGAGATTTTTGCTTAAAAGAAAAAAAAAACACTTCCTCATAAGTGAAATCTACAACTGACCATAAACCAAATAGTAGTATTGTAACTGAACCCAGGTTCGCTGCCAAGAAAGCTAAACACATGAGACAGGTGCTGTTGAGAAAGAAATTTACTAGGGGGTTGGCATCATGAGAAGGTGGCGTGACTCCTGTCCTCAAAAACACATTTCTCAACTCCGGTCAAGCCAGTGATTCCTATAAGGAGTTGGTGAGAATTCAGGAGAGGGAAACCTCTCAGGGGTAGTGCAAATGTGGAGCTTCTCTTGAAAGAGGGAAACAGAAGTAAGAGGGAGGGGCATGAAAAGAGATTCATGCAGTTCCTGCTTAGGCTTTCTCCCTTTGTTCTGATGTTCTCTCTCAGTTTGGATTAGTATTCTTCCCTTTCCTGGACACCTGTGGTTTACAACTGTAATGAGAACAACAGCACAGGGATGATAATATACTCTGATTTGTTACAGAATACATAACTTTGATTACTAGTTGGGAGATACTAAAACATGGTTACAACTAACAATTTAGTGCAGACAGAAGTTTTTATGAGGGAGGAGAGGAAAAGCAGAACAAATTGATCAGGGGGATGGGTTTTGGACATGCAGCCAGTATCCTTGCTGGTCCCTATAGGAACTGTTATGGTCAACGCCCTCGGATTGGCTATTTGGCCTTTGTCAGCTTAGCAGGACTGTGAGGTCAGGCTGTGTCTTAAGTTTATACAGGAACTGAATGTTTTGATTCAGTAGAGTATACTTAGAAAATAACTTTTTAACATCTAAACTCTAGCTTTGAGAGAAAAATTAGGTTTTTTTTTACTTTTAATATTTACTAAGATTAATATGGATTGCTTTATATAAGTGTAGTATATGGGTTTCTCATTATAACTCCCCACTGTCACTTCCGGCTCCATTTCTATAGTGCCTTTGAATTTTCTGGGGGAATGAATAAGTTGATCCTCTTGTAAAGCAGTTTTGTGAGTTAAAAGCAGATAGATTCTTCAGGTATGTCTGTCCAGCAGATACAATTTTTCTGTCTTGGGAGAAACAAGCTGTGAAGAGCTTTAAAACAATAAAGACAAGCATTATAAAGAAAAGACTGGTTAAAACCTAAATTAAATTCTTTCCAATATGGACCTAAGTCCTTGTAGTATCCACAGACACTCAATCCAGCCTCCAGTTCCCTCAAAGAGGGGTCTGATGTTTGCTGAAGCCAGGTAGCCTGTTGCTTGATTCTGGTGACTCTTGTTTCTACCTGAGCTGAGTGTTAACATAAATGTAACAAGAGGAATGGATGGCCATGGACACCGCTCCTTATCTGTCAGTACTTCATTTAAGGCAATTTGTTTATCTAGAACAAACTTAGCCAGCAGAGGGATGGGACATTCAAGCATATAGAGGAAACATGTGATAATTTAATGTCTCCTAATTGACACTCTAGGGGGTAGAGAAAGACCTTTTGTTGCATCTGTCTAGTAACTCTTGTTACCTAGCTGATTTTCTGACTTCTTTTAGTTATTCTTGTGTTTAAAATCAATTAAGTGGCTCCAGTGTCTACTAATCAATCAATTTGTTCCTCACTGTCTGTTGTATCTGGGGCTCCTTCAGGGAAATAATGGTGGCCTGGGGGGCATCCATAGGAGCCCCTGGGCTTCCTCACTCATTTTCTGAGTCACCACTTCACCATCTGCCTCTGTGTGTGTGTGTGTGTGTGTGTGTGCGTGTGCGTGTGCGCGTGCGCGTGCGCGCGCGCGCGCGCGCGCTTGCGCATTTAATTCATTTCTTTTTTTCCCACATCCATTGCCAGGCACCCAAGTCTTTCTGCTTTGGTGACCTTCTGCACCTGCCCATCATCTTTGCTCCAGTTTTGTCTTTCCAACTACCTGCTATATTTACCTCTCTAGGATCTTGGCTCTGAATCCTTTCAGACAAAAGGGACACAGGATCTCTTTTGTAACTGCTTTGTGCTGAGCAGGGGCATCGTTTTCTTTCAGAGTCAAGAGGTTCTCCCTCCCTGTCCAGGGGGTAATGAGGCCTGGACACAGAAGAAGGTGGTGATGGTGTCTACAGGTGGCATCCCTGCATACAAGTAGGGCTTGTAACCTGGTGGAGATCCAACTGTGTTACAAATCTCGATATTATTTGGGCAAAAGCTGGAAAAATCCAGGATCTGGTTCTGTTCATAAGTGAAAAATAAAACTTTGAAAACAATGAACTGAACTGTTGTGACCATAACTGTGTATTATAGTCTGTTGAGACTCAATTTTCTTCTAAAATCACCCTCATTTTTATCAAAGAGCCAAATTAAGACCCATTCATCTGCTGCATTAAGTCCAGTTTCAATGATGCCTGATTATTTGCATAAACACAACAGAACAACGATTGATTGTATAAACTTTCTTAAATCTGCCTTGCTAAAAACTGATAAGGAATTTCCAGATTGAGTTTTAATTAGCCTCTGAGGGAAAATAATCCAAGCCATGTAGTTGCCATTACGCTTTGCCTGAAATACCTGTAGATGTGAGTGAGTTCCTCAAGTTCTCAGGTTCTCCAAAATGTCCTGACATTCTTCCTTGCCATCTCCCATGAAAGCAATCTTTGCTCCTTACCTGGAAAGACTGCCATGAACCATATGAATAAGTAAAGTACCAGGCTATTTCTCCAAGGGGCTTTTATGGGCTTTAAAATCACTTACTTCTTAAGCTCGGATGACATTCAGGGTCTAGGCATGTCTTTTCTCAGATATAACACTCCAGTCAAAGTCTTGGTTAATAAAACCACAACCGTATTCTATTATACAAAGAACAGATTCTTTTTGAATTTATGCAAACAAACATATTGCCATAAAGATAATACTATTTACTCATTAAGAGTCTCTAAATTCTGGCGGAATCAGTTAGGGAGAAAAATGTAAATGCCTCAATATCGCTTTAAGAAAGTATAATTTACTGAATTATTTTAAGAAAAAAGACAAGTTTCCTGAGGTCTAAAAACAAAAAGATTAAAAATTAGCAGTATTTTCAATAAACAGTTATAAAAACTATAATCATCTTCAGTTCCTTCAGTCCTATAATCAAGTTTGCTTATCCTGACTATTACCAATATATATATAAATACAGTTATTTCACAGAATTTTAGTAATCTTCATCCAGTTCAAAGGTATAAATCTGAAAATTTATTCTCAGAAATATGTAATTTAGAGTAAGTCAGAGTCTTTTCCATGGATCTTTCTGAAGTGTATTATATTTGCAAGTGCATTCGAGTAAAACAATGACTGTCTCTAAAGGACAGAAAAAAAAGCCCTTTAAAATGACATGGTTATAGATCTGATTATAACGCAATTGACAGAAGAATTTGCTTTTCTGTAATAACATTATAACAATCAGAAGTACAAATGAAAGTGTATCAGAACCTTGTAGACTTTTAGAAGTTTTTATAATATTTCTAGAACATCCACTTTAATAATAAAAATATGTGATTTCAAATAGAACATAATTATTATTTCTTTACTTGACCTACCCTCCTATGTACTTTAAGTATATCAAATAGACCTAAGTTTCCTTAAAATTTCTCCTTCATAAGGATAGAGAACAAATCCGTGCGGGGTTCCAGGGCCTACTGCAATGACTCAAAGCCACTTCTAGGTCAAAGTCTCTTAAAATTTAAACCTTGGGAAGGTTGTCAGATATATTTGACCAAAAAATCATATATCATTATAAAACAATATTAAATTATTTATTTACCCAAAGTGATAATTAAAAATATCAAACACAAGCACAGGCTAGCAAAACTTTAGTTCTTAGGATTAAGAAGATGGGTTCTACATAATCGAGTACCTGATTAACAAAAGATGATATAGAATTGTCTTAACAATACAAAGAATCTTTGCTTTCTAGGCAGATACTGGAAAAGATTTTTTTCCCTTTTAATAGCCTGAAAAAGAACCAAATTCTGTATTTTTTTATGTTGAAATTTATTTACTTAATTAAATTAATTATTCAGCTTACCTATATAATTTCCTCTCAAGACCTTTCTTCACACCTTCTTACCCATTTATAAATAACCAGCTTTAGAACAACTTATTTTCCTTTTTTCTTCTACAAGGATTTTGTACTTTATAGTTTCTATTGTCACAACATTTAATTTCTTTCCAGCTTAATTAAAATTGTATTTTAATCCTCACCCAAAGATGTTTTCACTGATTTTAGAGAGAGAAGAATGGAGGGGGGAAGACATTAATATGAAAGAAATCAATTGGTGACCTCACATATGTGCCCCAGTAGGGATCAAAACTGCATCCTTTAATTGGAGTTCTTTATCTTAGAAACCTGATTTTTTTAGTGACAATTAAAAGTAAGTAATTAACATTCTATTTTTTAATTGATACTTTCATGAATACATTTCATAACTTCTAGAAACATAACTTCTAGGTTCCTTCATTGGCAGACAAACTTATTTTCAAGAGATATGCTTCAAATAAAATACAAGATATATTCATTAACAGATTCAAATCCATCCTCTAGCTTCTCTGCAATAAAAAGCCAAAAGTAGGCAAACTCAGATCAGTTAATATTTCAGTATGCTGTTACTTTGAAATGTCTAGATATTTAATACTTTTTATTAATTAACCCAGCAAAACTCCAAAGCTATAAGTTACCAAAGACTTTGGAAAACTATATATGTATATATGTGTGTATATATATATATTACCATATTACGGGGTGGGGGGGGATGCCGATGTGCAGTTTCTCTTGAGAGAGGCGAGTGGGAGTAAGAAGGAGAGGGCCCAAAAGAGATTCATGAAGGACCTGCCCAGGTTACTTAACCCTTTGTTCTGATGTTATCTCTCAATTTGCATTAGCGTTTCTCTCTTTCCAGGCACATTGTGGTTTACAACTATAATGAGAAATACAGCACAGGGTTGATGATATACTCTGATTTGTTACAGAATACATAACTTTGATTACTAGCTGGGAGATACTAAATCATGGTTACAACTTAACATTTTAGTGGCCGCAGAGGGTTTTATAAGGAGGGAGGAGAGGGAAAGCAGAACAAAGGGATTAGGGGGAGAGTTTGTGGTCATGCAGGCCACATGTCTTTGCTGGTCCTGATATGAAAGCAGGGACACTCTTTCTGAAGTTTCTGTTACAACGAATCTACCATTTATCAGACCATTCCACCTGAGTGTAAAGAAAGAAAATTTTTTCTTACATATAAAGAGCATGTGCAAAATCAGAAGATGTCTGTGGTTAATGGTAAATTACCCAAAACATTTTTTTATTGTTCCCGGGAAAGCCCAGATGACAATTTTGCTTTCTGTGTTTTATTTCTCTACTTCCTCCATTCTTTTACTTATCTGTAGATTATATATATTTTATCAAACAAATTGCCACTTTTTAGAGACACAAATTCTAAATAATCAAGGCCACTGGATGGCACTTCAAAAGGTCTGATTTTGAAAAGTGTGGTGCTTCAGAAAAATTAAACTTAAAAAAAATTTAAAAATTAACTATTTTCTTTTAGACACTGAGCTTAAAGTTTAAATAATCCTTTTCTTACTGACATAGTTAATCCGAAGGAGTTATTTCTCTACGATTGTTCTTTTCCTATAAAGAACCAAAACATTAATATTTGTAAGTTTAAAAAAAGTTCTAATTACAATTAAATTGTTAAAATATACTGAAAATGTAGATTATCAAATCCTAGGTACATCATTTAGAAACTTTATTACTACTCTATAATTATTATTAATTTAGTTTAATCTAGATTGCAGCAGTCTTCCCTCATTTCTTAGTATTTTATCAGACTCTAGAACTTCTGTCAGAATTAAATGCTTTTCTATTTGTGCATATATGTCTATGTTTGTGTGTGTTCAGCTACATGAGATAAAAAAAGACTTTTAAAATTCTCTGACAAGAGTATCGGAATTTATCTTAAATATTATCTCTTTTAATAGAGAAATATCAGATTATTTCTAACACAGTCCTAGGGAAGACATTTTATTTATTGATCTTAGAGAGAAATAGGAGGAGAGAGAGAGAGAAAGAGAAACATCAATTTGTTGTTCCATGTATTTATGTACTCATTGATTGATTCTTGTATGTGCCCTGACCAGACATCAAAACTACAACCATGACATATTGAGATGTCTGGTCAGGGCACACTCTAATGAACTGAGCTACCTGGCTAGGGTGGGGAGACATTTTTAATGATTCCTGTATTAGTCAATGATCTCCAGAGAAACAGAACCAGTGGGATGGATGGATGGATGGATAGATGATAGATGATGATGAGATAGATAGATAGATAGACAGATAGATGATAAATAGGCAAGCAGACATAGACAAAGAGACATAGAATTAGATATTAGATACATATATAGTTATATTATTAAGAATTAGCTCACACACTGTGGAGGTTGACAAGTCCTAAAGTTTGTCATCTGCCAACTGGAGACCCAGGAAAATTGGGGGTATATCTCAGTCCAAGTCTGAAAACCTGAGAACGAGGGGAGAATGAGATAAATCCCATCTTGAAGGCCAAGGAAAATGAGATCAGATGTCCTAGCTCAAGCATTAAAAAAGGAAAAGAAGGGATGAATTCCTCCTTGCTGTGCCTTCTGTTCTATGCAGGTTCCTGATTGGATGATTCCCCACCTGAATTGAGGACAACCTTCTTTCCTGAGTCCACTGATTCAAATGCTAATCTCATCCAGAGACACCCTCACAGACATATCCAGAAATAATGTTTAATCTAGGTACCCTATGCTCACGTTTATGGAATTAACTCATCATTAAGGTAATTTATAAGAAAGTGATATATATGTTTATATGTTTATATATTGTTCTTTAAGCAAGTTTTATTCTCTTAAATTGGGTGTTCCATCTCACCCAAATGATCCTAACTCTATTAAAAGTAGGACTTTTTTATTTTATCCATATTAAACAGCATGCATTGTATACAAAATAAATATAACAGATGTTGCTGAAGGATTAATTTATATATGGCAGGATATATATAATGTTAAAAAGATATGTTGTTTAAAATTTAGCAAATGTAGATTTCAATAATTTTGTGAGGTTAAATTTAAAAGATATATATAACTTCACATGCAGGAACATGTTTTCATATATTATTTTTATTTATCTCCAGAGCCTTGGTTGAATTACATCATAATTACTAATACTTATATTTAATTAGCATATAATAATGTATAATTAGCACATATACATATATATTTTAATTTGTTGAAAAACTCAACGTATTTAAATTCTGATCAGGCAGGGCAATTTGGTTAAAGACATCTCATTTTATTTAAGATTATAGTATTTCTAAATAAACATTTATTTAAACATGCTATCTGGTAAATGCAAATGCATCTCTAAATCCTTGAAATTGAATTTTCAAATGAACACATATATTTTAAAACTTTAAACTGCAGATAAATTTTCAAGGGTGTTAAAAATATAAAATTTGCCCTCTTGCCTATGTGTTTCCTATCTTTGAGGAAAACATTATATTCACCGAACGTATTTTTATTTTACAATAAAAAATTTGAGTCATAGCTTTAATAGGAGCATTCTTCATATGTGTAATTTAATATGAATATATCATATGTTGTTAAAAACAAAACAAACACAAAAACCTGAGATCTGGATATATGATACATGATATTAAGAATGTATCTTTCCTAATCTCTTGGGAGCAGGCAGAAAAAGCAATATTAGGTACTTGTGTAGGTGACTTTAATAGTTTGGGTTCAATGAGGAAAATATTTCTTTTTTCTTTTTGAGTAGTGTGATCTGTAGCAATTATTTACTTCAAATATCTAGGATGAAGGTCTGGGTCTCATGTACTATAATAGAAAAAGCTTAGAAAAAAAAATCTATCTCATGTTCTCAAACAGGCACTCTACAGATAATCACAGTTTGCTATCAGAAATATTGCTTTAACCCTCATTTCCTACATAATATCTTAGTACTATCAAAAATGATATCCTGTGGCAGTCACGTCTCCAATGATTGTGGCCAATAACAGGAAAGAAAATGCTCAAATGTACTGTGAAAAAATATAAAGTGGGACTTTGGAAACAATGTTAAATGAGTTCAACAAATGTATTAAATACCGTTACAAATCAAGTTTTGCCATAAAGAAAGTAATGGCTGAGGAAAAAAATAAATAAGGCTTTCTGTGTAGCTTTTTTTTTTTTTTTGGTGGGGGGCAGGGATATTTCATGAATCACTTTTTTTTTTCACATTTGTTTATTTACTTATTTTTTGTACATTTTATTCATTATGCTATTATAGTTGTCCCATTTTTTTCTACCCTTAATCCCCTCTGCACTGCACCCCATCTCATCATCCCAACCCCTTAGTTCATCTCTATGGATTGTACATATCAGTTCTCTGGCTTCTCAATTTCCTACACTATTCTTAACCTTCCTCTCTTTATTTGTTCTGATTTTTGTTGTCAACATTTTCTCACCACCACTTTCCCCAACTCCACCTGCACCCACCTCCCACCCTCAATCCTTCCCCAATTTAGCTTTGTTGATGAGCCTTTTATACCTGTTTCTTGATAACCCCTCCCCTGTTTTTCTCCCAATATCCCCCTCTTTCTGCCCTGCTGGTTACTGTCAGTTTGGTTTTTATTTCAATGTTGCGGGTTATGTTGTGCTTGCTTATTTATTTTGTTGATTAGGTCCCACTTCTAGGTGAGATCATATGGTATCATCTGTGTTTCACCACCTGGCTTATTTCACTTAGTATAATGCTCTACAGTTCCACCCATGCTATTGCAAAGGGTAGTAGCTCTTTCTTTCTGTTGCGTAGTATTCCATTGTGTAAATGTACCATAGTTTTTTGATCCACTCATATACTGTTAGGCACTTAGGTTGCTTCTAAATCTTGGCTATTGTAAATTGTGCTGCTATGAACATTGGGGTGCACAGGTTCTTTTGAATTGGTGTTTCAAGATTCTTAGGGTATAATCCCAGCAGTGGAGTTGTGGGGTCAAAATCAGTTCCATTTTTAGTTTTTTGAGAAAATTCCAAACTGTTTTCCACAGTGGCTGTACCAGTCTGCATTCCCACCAACAGTGTACTAGGGATCCCTTTTCTCCACATCCTTGCTAACACTTGTTTGTTTATTTGTTCATGATGATCATTCTGGCTGGTGTGAAGTGGTATCTCATTGTGGTTTTAATTTGCATCTCTCTGATGGCTAGTGATGGTGAGCATCCTTTCATATGTCTCTGGACCCTGTCTATATCCTCCTTGGAGAAGTGTCTGTTCAGGTCCTTTGCCCATTTTTAATTGGATTGTTTCTCTTCATGGAGTGGAGTCATGTGAGTTCTTTATATATTTTGGAGATCAAATCCTTGTCTGAGATATCATTGGCATATATATTTTCTCATACTGTTAGTTCCCTTTTCCTGATGTTTTCTTTAGCCATGCAGAAGCTTCTTATTTTGATGAAGTCCCATTTGTTTATTTTTTCCTTTATGTCCCGGGCTCTAGGAAACATATTGATGAAAATATTGCTGTGTGGGACATCTGAGATTTCCCTGCTTATGTTCTCCTCTAGGACTTTTATGCTATCATGGCTTATATTTATGTTTTTTACCCATCTTGAGTTTATTTTCGTGTGTGGTGGAAGTTAGTAGTCGAATATAATTTTTTTGCAAGTAGCTGTCCAGATCTTCCAACACCATTTATTGAAGAGGCTATTTTTACTCCATTTTATGGTTCTGTCTTCTTTGTCAAATATTAATTGACCATACAGACATGGGTTTATTTCTGGGCTCTCTATTCTGTTCCATTAATTTATGTGTCTGTTCTTATGCCAATACCAGACTGTTTTGTTATAGTGGCCTTGTAAGGTACTTTGATGTCAGGTATTGCGATCTATCCTACTTTGCTCTTCTTTTTCAAAATTGCTGCAGCTATTTGGAGTCATTTATGATTCCATATAAATTTTTGAAATTTTTTTTTATATCTGTGAAATATGCCATTTGTATTTTAATAGCAATTGCATTGAATCTACAGATTGCTTTGGGTAGTATGGACATTTTGATGATGTTCATTTTTCCAATCCATGAACATGGAATATTCTTCCATTTCTTTGTGTCTTCTTTAATTTCTTTCTTCAGGGTTGTGTAGTTTTCTGAGTACAGATCTTTTGCCTCCTTGGTTAAGTTTATTCCTAGGTACTTATTTTTCTTGTTGCTATAGTAAACAGGATTTTTTCCCTGATTTCTGATTCTGATATTTCATTGTTGGTGTACAAAAATGCCTTCAATATCTGAATATTTACTTTGTATCCAGCTGTTTTGCCAAATTCACTTATTAGGTAAAGTAGTTTTTTAGTGGAGTCTATCAGGTTTTCTATGTACACTGTTATGTCATCTGCAAACACTGACAGATTTACTTACTCCTTTCCAATTTAGATGCCTTTTATTTCTTTTTCTTTTCTGATGGCTCTGGCTAGGACTTCCAATACTATGTTAAACAAAGTGGTGACAGCAGACATCCTTGTCTTGTTCCCAGTCTTAGTGGGAAAGCTTTTAGTTTTTGCCCATTGAGTATAATGTTGGATATAGGTTTCTTGTATATAGCCTTTATTATGTTGAGGTATGCCCCCTTTATTCCCACTGTTCTGAGTGTTTTTATAATAAATGAGTGCTGGCTGTACCTTATCAAATGCTTTTCTCACATCTATTGATATGATCATGTGATTTTTGTCTTTCCTTTTGTTTATGTGATGTGTTATGTTTATTGATTTGTGAATATTATACCATTCTTCCATCTCTGGGATGAATCCCACTTGATCATGGTGTATGGTCCTTTGAAAGTATTGCTGGATGTGGTTTGCCAATATTTTGGTGAGGATTTTAGCATCTGCTTTCGTCAGTGATACTGGCCTGTAGTTTTCTTTCTTCATTGTGTCTTTATCTGGTTTGGGATTACGATGATGCTGGTATTATAAAAAGAATTTGGGAGTCTTCCCTCCTCTTGAATTTTTTAGAATAGTCTGAGAAGGACAAGGGTTAGCTCTTTATTAAATGTTTTTTAAAATTCTCCTGTGAAACCATCTGGTCCAGGGCTTTTGTGTGACAGAAGTTTTTTGAATAATGCTTCAATTTCACCAGCTGTTATAGGTCTGTTCAGGCTTTCTACTTCTTCCTTCAGTTTTGGAAGATTATATTTTCCTAGATATTTGTCCATTTCACCCAGGTTTTCATATTTCTTGGCATGTAGTCATTCATAATAATTTCTTATAATCCTTTGTATTTATGTGGTATCGGCTATAATTTTTCATCTTTCATATCTGTTTTTACTTATCTGGGTCCTTTCCCTTTCTCTCTTGATGAATCTGCTTAAAGGCTTGTCAATTTTGTTTATCTTTTCAAAGAACTAGCTCCTGGATTTATTGATCCTTTGAACTGTTGTTTTAGTCTCTCTGTCATTCAGTTCTACTCTGATCTTAGTTATTTCCTTTATCCTCTTGCTCTGGGCTTTGTTTGTTGTTGTTTCTCCAGTTCTTGTAGATATAGGGTTGGGTTGTTTATTTAAAATGTTTCTATCTTTTTTAGATAGGCCTGTATTGCTATGAACTTTCCTCTCAGGACTGCCTTCACTGTGTCCCATACGTTTTGGACTGTTGTTGTTCATTTTCATTTATTTCCAGAAACTCTTTGAGTTCTTCTTCAATCTCTTTATTGACTCATTCATTTTTTAATAGCATGGTATTCATCTCTGTGAGTTTGAATGTTTTTGAGTTTTTTCCTTGAGTTTGGTTTCTAATTTTAAGCCCTTGTTGTCTGATTAAATGCTTGATATAATTTCCGTTTTCTTAAATTTGTTGAGGCTTGTTTTATGTCCTATCATGCATTTTATCTTTGAAAATATTCCATGTGCATTTGAAAAGAATGTGTATTTTGCTTCTTTGGGATGAAAGGTTCTATATATATCAGTTAAGTCCATTTGATCTAGTGTGTCATTCAGTTCCATAATATCCTTGTTGATATTTTGTTTGGGTGATCTATCCACTGTTGAGAGTGGGGTGTTAAATCCCCTACTATAAGTGTGTTGTTGTCTATATCTTTCTTGAAGTCCTCCAGGATATTCCTTATATATTTGGGTGCTCCTATGTTGGGTGCATGTAGCTGTATTATGGTTATGCCTTCTTGATGGATTCCTCCTTTGTGTATTATGAAGTGTCCTTCTGGGTCTCTTTTTATGGTCTTTGTTTTGAAGTCTATTTTGTCTGATATAAGTATTGCTACCCTGGCTTTTTTTTCCTGTCCATTTGCTTGGAATATTTTTTCCAACCCTTTACCTTCAGTCTGTGTAGGTCTTTTGTTCTGAGGTGGTTCTCTTGAAGGCAGTGTATGTGCAGGTCATGTTTTCTTATCCATTCAGCTACTCTATAGCATTTAATTGGAGCATTTAATCCATTTACATTTAAAGTTATTATTGATAGGTATTCATTCATTTTTTCCCTTTTTATCTGTGTTTCTTCCTCTCTCTCTCTCTCATTCTTTTTCTTCATCTCCTTAAGCTGTTCCTTTAGCATATCTTGCAATGCCGGTTTGATAGATAGAGGTGTATTCTTTTACTCTTCTTTTGTCTGGGAAACTCCTTATTTCACCTTCCATTTTAATTGAGAACCTTGCTTGGTAGATTAGTCCTGGTTGCAGGACTGTGCTTTTCATTACTTGAAATATATCTTGCCATTCTCTTCTGGCTTGTAGTGTTTCTGTGGAGAAGTCAGCTGCTAGCCTTGTATGGGTTCCCTTGTCTGTTCCTTCCAGGTTCTCCCTTGCTGCCTTTAAGATACTCTCTTTGTCTTTGATATCTGCCATTTTAATTATGATGTGTCTAGGAATGGGTCTCTTTGGATTCCTCTTGATTGGGACCCTCTGACCTTCCTGGACTTCTGTGACTTTTTCTCCTCAAATTAAGGATTTTTTAGTCATTATTTTTGCAAACAGGTTTTTTGTCTCTTGCTCCTCTTCTTCTCCTTCTGTAATTCCTATTATACGGATATTATTATGTTTCTTGTTTTCATGCATTTCCCTTATCCCCTCTTCATTATTTTTTAGTCTTTTTTCATTTTCTTGCTCTTTCTGGGAGTTTTTTTCTACCATGTCTTCCAGCTCACTGATTTGATCCTCTGCTTCATCTAGCCTGCTTTTGACTCCTTCTGCTGCATTCTGCAATTCAGAAATTGTACACTTCATTTCCTCTTGGCTCTTGTTGATAGCTTCTATGTCCTTTTCCATGCTGATATAGTTTTCAGCAAGCTGCTCATAGTTTCCCCGTAGTATTTTGTAATTCTCACTGAGCTCTCTGAGTTCATTGAGCTTCCTTATAACTATTGTTTTGAACTCAGTATCTGATACTTTACTTGCCTCTGTTTCATTTACTAGTCTTTCTGAAGATTCCTTATTTCCTTTAGATCGGGGATTGTTTGTCTTCCCATTATTTGGCTGCCAGAGCAATAACACAAAGCCCTGGAAACAAATTTATGACCACAAAAAATAACTGCCCCCTGCAATCCCACTATCAACAGCAAATGAACCAGTATTAATAAGGTTGCAAGAGATTAAGGGTATTACAAGAAAGGAGAGAAATAAACTATAGTATAAAATCTAGTGACTTAATATGCACAAACTTGATGGACAAGAAAAGAATGTTAAAAAGCTATGTAATAGAGAAAATATCACAAATCATGGAGAAGACCACAGTGGATTTCATCTTGGTAGCCTCTAGTATTTACCCCTGTTTTTTCTTTCTGGATCTGCCTATGGTGATGTCAGATGTTGAACCCGTCTGACCTTAGGTAGCCTGTTGGGATCCAGGGATCTACTGTCTGTGGCTGTCTCCTTCAGGTGGTAATCTAGTCTTTCTACACTCAGCAGTAGGCTTAAGCACAATAGGGTGGGACAGAATCCCTGCTGGGGTTGGGGCTAATTGTTTCTCCTCAGTCTGCATCTGCTGAGTGGAGTGGTCTGCCTGAGCAAGATGGCTGCTGCCACAAGGGGGTGACTCAGCACTGGGAAGTTACTTTCTCAGTTCTCTTCCCCAAAACCTCTGTCCCCAGTATCTTCTCAGGCATCTCTGGCCCAGTCTGCCCCTACCTTTGCCAGAGCGTAGGGTATGTGGCTGCAAATGAAAATTTATGTGCTGGTCCTTTAAATGGCTCTTTCAGTCTCTAGCCGCCTGACTGTGGCAGAGCGGCTCTGCTGCTTTTCGCAGCTGGCTCTTATCTGTGTACTTTTTGGGCTCTGGTGCTGTTGGCTGGGGATCCCCGCTTATGGTTTAGACCTCACTCTTCTCAGGGGGAATCAACTGGATGCTTAGATATCCTCCTGGCACTGCTGCCTGAGGGTGCACAGCGAGCCTCCTACAGTCTCTGCCACATTGCTTATCAGTCAGGTTGTGCTAAAGCTGATGCTTCTGTCTGTGTGAAGTTGTAAGGTTTCTCTCTCGCTATTGTTCAGTTTTTTGTTTTTTGTTTTCAGGTGATTTCTCCACAATTTAGTTGTGATTCCAGATTGTCCTGGGAGCAGGTCAATGTGACTTCCATTTGCTCCTCCGCTATCTTGCCCTCTCCTAGCTTTTTAAAAAAATAAATGCTATTTATTTATTTATTTATTTATTTTACTGTTGTTCTTTTATAATTGTCCTAATCCCACCTTTGCTTTCCACTGTTCTGCCTACCCCCCTGCTTTATTTATTTATTTTTAGAGAGAAGGGAAAGGAGAGAGAAAGGGGGAGAGAAACATAGGTGTGAGAGAGAAACATCAGTTGGTTGCCTCTCACACAGCCCCAAATGTAGACCTGGTGCACAACCCAGGCATTTGCCCTAACCTGGAATTGAACTGGTAACCTTTCAGTTTGTGGGACAGCACCCCCTGAGCCATACCAGTCAGTGCTGCTTAA
Source organism: Mormoops blainvillei (assembly GCA_004026545.1). NCBI lineage: Eukaryota > Metazoa > Chordata > Mammalia > Chiroptera > Mormoopidae > Mormoops > Mormoops blainvillei. The sequence continues at coordinate 75,014 of PVJD01006601.1, read as the reverse complement.
CCTTTTTTTTAATCAGAGGAAAAAAATACCAGAAATACAAATGAACTATAGAGAGAAAATAAACAAATATTTAAAAGCTTTGAGGAAAAAAATGCTGAAAGAATTCAATGTAAAGAGCTGTTTTTAAAATTGATCACTTCAATTTTGAACAATTTTAAATAGATTTAGGATAGAACAAGTTAATTATAAATTCATTATGAATATTTTCCATGGATGTATAATTTGTTAAAAGCATGTTTTACACTAGTTAAGTAGCCTTCTTCAAAAGTCCATTTATTTCTACTCTCAAGTATACAATTCTCTCATCCTCCTCTATACTTTGTAGTGCACTCACATTTTGTAATTTACTTGGCAATTGACCAGTCTTTGAAGGATTAAAATTGTTCAGTTCAAATGTATGTGTAAGTATTGGAGCTGCTTGGATAGTGTATACTGATATTGTCTCAGGAAGGTTCCAGTGTAATTGTCTTTCCCTATGTTTGTGCTGTATGTTACAAACTGATTGATAATTTACAGAAGCTTCTTTCACATGGAAGAAGTTATTTGAGGTCAGTATTTTTGAGGAAGAGATTGTGTCTGTCTCCTGATGAGAAATGACCAGCATCTTCAAAAATTGTCTACCTGAAGTATGGTTTATTATAGCTAATAGGAATCTTTAAAAGTTTGCTTCACACATCCTTTTATTGAAGATGATTGCCTCTATGCATGTTTAAATGAGTGACTTAGGCAAACCTTTCAAGGAAGCTGATTGTGGAAGAGAGGGAAAGAGAGAGAATTGTCTCAAATCAAATCAGTGTGTGTGTGTGTGTGTGTGTGTGTGTTGGTAGTTACTGGATAGTCATAGAAACGTAAATTATAGCATAGGGAGTCAATAATATTGTAATAACTATGTATGGGGCCAGGTGGGTGCTTGAAGTATCGGTGGGATCACTCTGTGGAGTATATGATTGTCTAGCCACTATGCTGTAGATCTTAGGCTAATAGAGAATAATATTGAATATAGACACTAACTGAAATATAAAAGAAATTTAAAAAAGAAATCAATGTGCATGTATGTGTATATACACATTAAATAAGTACACAATATATAATTGGGAGAGAGTTAATTATGTTCAAATTGACTTTAATGATCTAGTTGACAGCAGAGACAAAAGGCAATTGATGAGAATAACTCTACTCATTAAGAGTGGCCTGTAAGCCCTGGCTGGTGCGGCCCAGTGGATTGAGTGCCAAAGGGTCATGGCTCGATTTCCAGTCAGGGCACATGCCTGGGTTTCAGGCTGTGTCCCCAGCTGGGGGCATGCAAGAGGCAACCGCACATCAATGTTTGTCTCCTTTCTTTCTCACTCCCTTTCCCTCTCTCTATAAATAACTAAAATCTTTTAAAAAAAGAAAAAGAGTGGCCTGTAAATAGTGAATTCCTTCAAAGGAATATAGCATGGGATGGGAGTAAAGAAATAGTGACTTCATAGTGAAGAAACCAGTGGACACTATGTCAGCCCTGTGCTAAAAATTAGCATTGACAGCAATAAGCCATGTCGATAGTAGATGCCCTTGATATGATGTGACTTTAACGACACTTTGACTTTGTTATCTTTCTCTTCCAAAATCATAAACACATGAGAAAAAACAGAAGCCCTGAATTGAGAGACATTCTACAATGACCTACTCCTCAGAACTGTCAAGGTCATAAAAAGTAGGGTAAAGACTAAGAAACTGTCACAACCAAGAGGAGACTAAGGAGACATAATCACCCAATGTAATATGGTATCCTAGATGAGATCCTACAACTGAAAAAGTACATTAGGCAAAAACCAAGGTGATGTGAATGAACTATAATTTGAAATAAGACAAAAGGAGCAATATAAATACATGTGTAGGATGATAATTACATTGTAATCACATGTAAGCCCAAATAATCACTCAGCAGTTTTGGGTTGTACATTCCACGCTTTGATTACAAAGAATATTTCACAACTTACACATAACGGATACATACATTCAAGTATATGGCTCAACATAAACTTTATATAGGATTAATAATGAAGTTGATAATAAGTACCGTTTTGTATGTGATGTGTTTGTATGTGCATTGCTTTTTGAAAACATGTAAGGATATTTAAATTTTGTGGAAGTTGTTACAGAAAAAGAAATTAGAGTAACAACCACTAGGAGATAGGGAAAGAGGAAAAAATATTTCCTTCTGTAAAGATACCCCATCTACAAATTGTTACTCTACTGAAGAAAAGATAGTCTTACATTTTTATCATAAATTTTTGTAAGGTATTACCAGCATTGTTGAACATTTCAGATTGCTAAACTTAAAGAATAGGACACAATACTTCTTTTCTTTGATGCTCACTTAATATTTTACATACTTTAGTTGGTATTAAGTGATACTTCATATTTTTAAGAGGTAGGGCACATATGTGAGACAAAAATTAAACGTTCTAATAGTTTTAAAAAATTCTCACCCTCTCTATTTGCAGTCCTGTCCAAGTTTAAAAATACCACCCAAAGAAGATTCACCAGAGCAAAATTTTTAAAAGGAACTTTAAAAATAAAATATAGCCTAGTTAAATTTAAATAAGACCATACTGAATCATTAGAGAAAATAATCTTGGTGATGGGAGTAACCAAACAGGCCCAAGCATCTGAAATTCCATATAACAGGGAAAAAAAATAAGAGTTTGATAGGTTGCTACATTTATCTAATTGCATTAAATGTGACAATAATGAAATATTCATCCATATCTATTTTTAAAAGATAGCTATAATTGTCATTCAACTGGCCTGGTTTATGATAAAGTCAACATGTAAACCTAATTTTCAGAACTAATGATTAACACATACATTTTACCATAGTATCTTCATAATTTCATATCTTTTGAAATGATTAAATAGAATTATTGAAGAACTGACCCTTTTAAGTTTTTCATTTGAAGCTAGTAGCTTGAGATGCTCAAGATATAACCACATGTTGTACATTGTCTCCAATTTCTTAGAAGAAAAACAGTGAAACCGATGGATTAAAGAAACGTAACAGTATATTATAGACATGCAGAAATTTGTTTCATATTTTATTATGGAAGACACTTCTAAAATGTGTTTAATTGTGCATTCTTTGATGTGCCAGGCAATCAGCTAATTTGGACAGAACAACACTAACAGCACAGGTCCAGCCTGGACTGGCCATTACTTTGCTTAGGAATCTATGGAATGGGGTTAAAAGACCCTGAAAGTAATGGCCCCTGTTATTGCTTCAATAAAATATGCCCCAAATTATCAATTTACTGTGCATATCCCATCATGGCCCAGCCACCTGCTTATTTTTCATTCTGACTACTTCTGGTTTCGATCCCAACTGCAATCTTGGAATTTGCTTAGGCGTTTGACTTAAATAGTATGCATTGATTATAATATAACGCTTATTAACATGGAATATTCTTTTCAGTGTTCTAACAGCATTGTTACTTTAATAAATGAAAACAATTCTCTTCTATGAACCAAAACCTATTTCACTAGAACCTGGCCAATAAAAATGTTTCATGAATTAGCATACCTAGTCACTCACTTTTTCCCCAAAGTTTAAAAAAAGGAATCCCTCTTTAGAAAACTAGTATTCAGCTCCTTTCTAAATACTCGTGAGGATGAGAGAAAGTTAATGTTCACTTCAAATTGTCATTATCCCCCAAATATCCCACAGAGTCCTGCAAGTTGCATACTGAATAGAAGGCAAAATAGCTGCAAAATATTCAGTCGAAGCCCCAGTACATTTGTGGAACTTTCTAGATAAATATCTTGTTTCTCTGAAGTCACTTCAGTTGTACTATTACTGTGACAAACTTCTTTTACCACTTGTCTCCTGGTAAGAAGTTAATTTAATGAGTCTTTACTGTTTCATTCTCCCCTGATACATCTGCCTTTTCTCTCCTTTTCAATTATCATGTGTATAATAGAATAGAATAGAATTTTGGTTTACCAGGAAGTACAATGAGTTCCCTAGAGGGAAGGTGATATATTACCTTGACAAACACATAAATAAGTGATGCAATCATTTGTCATGAACTGATGAACTCTCCAGTTGACTGTTAGAAACAACTTTGGTAGCATACAAAATTTGAATACAGTTCTTTTATTTGTGATTGTAAGCAAATAAATGAATGGTTTGCGAGTCTGGCATGTTGCCAGAAACTTAAGGACTAGAATTACCTCATGAAATTAATCATCGTGTCAGTATTTTATGACTAAGGACAATTTAGATCCAGAGACTTCGCCTACTTTCAGAGAAGTGGCAGTGGCTCATCAGTCTATGTTGCAGAGGTATTAATTAGCGGCTCCCAGCATGATGCATTGCTCTCTTGTGAACAGCTGAGGAGTCAGGGGAAGAGTGTGTAGAATAATTTATTCTCTGTTAAAAATATCAACAAGTAAGGAAAGAATCAATATGGTCACAATCTAAAATTAGTATTAAAAAAATAAACAGGTTTTTCTTTTTACATTTTCTGAAATGCCATAAGGCTAACAGTATTAAGTGAAGCATTTATAACAAAATTAAATACTTAAAGTTATAATGGGTTATAACTCAAAGTTGAGAAATAGTCACTTCTGAGAGTGAGTTTGTGAATATAGGCAACTTTTTTTTTTTTAAGAATATGAGTGCGCACACTGCAAAGTCATAGTCACCATTCAGATATATCACAGGTAACGAAATAATCTTTCTTTCAGAGACATTCTATGGAAAGATAAAGTGTTCTTGAACTGTGCTTATTCACTCTAGGTTTTTAAAAATTTCATATTAATTGAGACATTATCCTTGGTGATGAGGACAAGAATGACTAAATTTCAGCTCAAGTGTTATCTGCTCTAGAAAGTGTGATTTTTAATGTCTCACTCAGGTTCCTACAAACCTCTATAGATTTCATTACCATACAAATGTATGTTTCACTATAATTGTCTTTCTTTTTTGTAAACTTTTTCTTTGGGCTAGGGTGATGTTTTATATCTTTGAATCTCTACACCATGACACAGCAGTTTGGTAAATGTTGTTTGGATGATATGAAGGAATAGTTCCTATCTTTAGAGTCTAATGTGTGAAAAATCACAATGAGAATATTCCCACGTCAGATAGAAACTTGCACACATGTGATAGGAAGGAAGAAAGGGAGGGAGGAAGGGAAGGAAGGAGGGAGGAAGGGAGAGTTCTGCTCTGGGGGTAAGATAGAGAAGCACCATGAGAAAGGGTTGAAGCTCTAGTATTATAAATGGAGTTTTCTGGTGGAGGAGAGAATAGGGTAAAAGTAACAAAGCTTGATAAATGCCAGTTAATTGTGTGGAACTGAATAGTGACTGTGACAAAAGTGAAGGAAATGAGGGCAGTTCTGGACAAGATGTCTAGGGATAAATAAAGGGGTTTTATATACCTTAATAAAAAGTTTAAACTTTATTTTAAACAAGAAAAGAATGGTTGAAGAATTTTAAAGGGCATATGGGGGGTCATTATAGCATTTAAGAATGATAACTTTGCTACAGTACTGAGACCGGACAGAACATATTAATTTCTTATAAGGCTATTTCAAATTTCAGGTGAAAGGTTTTGAAGGTCTGTTTTTAAGGCAGCATGAGGAACCAGAGACAACATATTCATGAATTTACTTAGGTTTAGAGTTTAGCTGAGAAGGTGTGACAAATGAAGGCTGGAACTAATTTCAAGTAACGATTAAATTAAAGCTGTTAAATTTATGACCAAGAAATAATACATAGAGAAAGACATGAATTCAAGATGAAACTTAGAAAGTTTGTAAGGTAACTAGCAAAATAGAAACAGAGGCATGGATACATGGAACAGACTGACAGCTGTCAGAGGGGAGAGGGAATGAGGGAGTAGATGAAAGAAGGTGAAAATATTAGCCAAAGATTATATATACACAACACAGAGACGCAGACAACAGTGTGGTGATGGACTGAGGGCCCTTGTTGCGGGAGGGCTGGGTGCAGGTGGACAAAGGGGAAAAAACGGGAACAATTGTAGTAGTGTAAACAATAAAATAAAGTTTTAAAAGTGTGTAAGATAGTTGATAATGACAATGAAATAATTAAATAAAGTGAAATTTTATATCTTGATTTTTTCTTCTGACATTGAAAGTTGCAAAAAAAAAATTATTCCTGCATCTTAAAGATAATTGGTCCCATTCAACAGATGATCATATATTGCAGAGTTTCTTTTCCTATGCTACAGAAGGCCATCTACCACAAAGTTAATGTGTGATCAATTTGCATTCTATCTATTTGAATAAAACATAATTATTTTGATCTCACGATCATCATATCTTTTGGGGCCATTGTGGTACTTCTTGTACATTTGCAAAATTCTGTGAAAACCACAGCACTCCTGGGACCAGTTTTCTCGACATCTGAAGAACGTACACATTTTATTTAAATAACTCTGGTTATTGCTTTAGCTCTCTTAAAACAACTTCCTGGAAATGTAATTAAATATAAATGAGCCTGGCTGAAGTGACATGTACAGAGACGGAGCAATATGAGGGAAAGTCACAAATTTGAAGTAATGAACAATAAAAACTTAATTTTGAAAACTAAATAAACAGGACAAGGAGACCAACTCAATCTACGTAACTCATATACTACAAGCATAAAAATTTATCAAACATCATCACACAATTTCTGTAATCAGAACCCCCCCAACTATTTTTCTCTCCATCACCCTCCCCTGCCCCCCACCCCTCCAACACAGACTACTTACAGGAAAAGAGGATTTAGCGAGGTCTGAGGGGGTGGATCTACTGAAGGGGTAGAAGGATTTGCAGGCAGAGGGAATTTAAATTTAGTATCCTGAGATTAGATGTAGCATCGAACACCTGAGTGAGTGCGCACAAATCTTAAATTTATGAAAAAGAGTGAGAAACTAAGCCATGTGGGAACTTGTTAGCAATATTGAGAAAATTGGCCAAAGAGAACTAGTAGGCATTAGAAAAATAATCATTATAACATTTTAATCAAGGAATGGTATGATTATATTTATGTTTTCCAGGAATAATTTGGACTAGATTCTAAGGTGGATATTTCTAGAGGTAGAAGGATTTGGTTGGATCTAAACCCAGAAAGAGATAATGCTGAATCTGAACTGAGTGGCACTTATAATGGACAAAATTTGATTGTTTTGAAAGTGAGTTGGATATTGGAAATGAGGGAAATAATATTTGCCAGATTTCAAGCAGAGGCAGTTTGATGATTCTTCACTCTACTTATTCAAGGTAGGATATTGCAAAGATAAAGGCGTTTAGAGGTAGTGTTGGAGTGCAAGATTATTTTAGACTTTAAGAAAATTAATTGTTTAGAACTCTGTTGTACTTCCAGGTAGATATGTCCAGACTTCTTAGAGTTATATGTAGCTCAAGTCTATATTTAGTGCTCCAGAGCTATATTTTAAATAAATTTATTGAGAAAGTTGAGATTCTACCACACCTTAAAGCTACACTCACACCATTATTTCTGTCTCCAAGAATGAAATGTTCATGCTTTAGTACTTCTTCCTCATTTGGTATTTTGGATTTATTCTAGAATTTTAGTAATTTTTGCATTTATAACTTCCGTCTCTTCTGGAGTTTCTATTATACTTTATTCTTTCATCCAAAGCAAATTTTGTCCAGATTTTGGTGGTCTGTGCTTTCTATATAATCCTTCTATAGACCTGATATTTATTAGGTTTAGTTTTCTATGTGAATACATACTTTTTAATCATTTTAACTATAGGTTTTATTTTCTCTAAATTACCTTAAAATTAATATTTGAGTCATTTATAAGATTTAAACATTTTAAATTATTATTTATAATAATTAAGTATGATTAGTAAGAAGCTATTAGTGAATAAAATAAGAAAGTTTTAGAATTATTTTTCCTACTTCTGTGGTTACATTAAAGCTCTGTATGGTCCAACTTTTGTGTTAGTGGTACTGCTAAAAGTTTCTTATTTACCATTTGCTTGTCAGCATAAAAACCTTAGACAATATTTCTGGAAGAGAAATTGGTGTTGTTTGTGTATAAATAAAATGTATGATCTGATTAGCTACATATCTATTATAGATGCCAATGTAGTTATTTTATATTTGTTTTTGTTTAGTGCTGTAAAGTGAGGAACTCACTTCTCATGATTTAGTGACCCTGTAGGAATTCACCTAGATTTATTTCATTTTCATTTATATAGCAGTTGTTTTATAACAACTCTTACATCTTTTTATAATTTTGATGTATAATATCTCTAAAATAGGATAAATAAAAACTATTCCAGAATTTAAAAGTAAACATTACCTTTCATATGTAATAAAAATCTAGAAAAATCTCAGCTTATGCTGAAGGTGTCTGAACATAATTATTTTACAGTTTTCACAATAAAAATAGTCATTTCCCATGTAAATATACTTTATAGTATCACCTAAGATAACATTACTTAGTGTTACCACTAAGATAACATTATTTATTTGTATAAATAATTATTTTGTATTTGTAATTCATTGCACTTATAACTACCAAGAATTCCAAATGTTGTTTTAACACTGAAACATAAGAAAAATTCAAGTGAAAATGAGGTGGATAATTATTTAGTGATTTATGTAATACTGGGATCCGTATTTGTCTCAGTCATTTCTACTCTTCCTTGAGGACAAAGAGAGGATATAAACATGATGGTTTAGAGTAGCAAAATAAGAATTAATTATTAGCTGAGTCTATAACTAGTTTGGATCACTTGGAGTGGTTCTGTTTTCCTAACTAATGACATAAGAAATGTTAAGTTGATTATGGCTGTTGGCAAGAGGCTTCAGATCCTCACCCCACGGGTCTCTCCACAAGGCTTTCTGAGTGCTCTCATGACCTGACAGCTGGCTTTTCTAGAACGGGTGATCTAAGAGAACAGGTATAAACTCCAATGTCTTTCAGGATGTAGAATGTAGATTTGGAAGCCACATTTGTTGTTTCCACAGTATTTTATTGAATATGTCAACTTTATTCATTGTGGAAGGAAACTACGCAGCGACCTGAAAACCAGGAAGTGAGAATCTTTGGGTGCCATCTTGGGTACTGGCTTCCAAAAGGTTCCTACTTACAGATTCTATTATTAGGTGTTTTGGGACCAATGGTTTATTTTATATATCTCTAGTTTTTACTTATAATTTTACATAATACCTATTCCTTCTCTTAAACAGAAGGTGAGGACTTGAATAATATGTTTGAATATTTTCCATTTCCATTTCCCATTCCTGCTAATGAATAACACTTATTGTTTAACATTATTCTTAATTCTTTTGCTGTTATTTTTTAGATTTTTAGAAAATATATTAACACTCCTATGTTTTTCTTTATATTACTGTTCTCTTGATTTCTAAAATAAGAGTTACAGCAGTTCTACTTTATATCCCACTTTCAATTGTCTGTATTATATAACTTTCCTCTTTACATTTAAAAGGTTCCTGTCATTTACCTTCTAATCTGAATATCACTTACCAAAATATTTATGCTCTGTCCTTAGGATAAGTGAAAAATAATTGAAAGAAGAAATAGCATTTACAATATTATGTCCATGCAAAAATATGCTTGTAGTACACGTTCTTCTCTATGGTTGGTACTTCTAACCAAGGACTGTTCAAAGTGGAATTAGTGTGAAATTAATTTCAAATAGATTCACTTTTCTTGACATTCTATCAGTTCCTAACACAGGGCACATTTTAATTTCCTTATTCTTTGTCTTTGGTTCTTTGCAAAGTGCTCTATTCTCCCTGAGTTTTTAATTATATTATTTTTTTAAAAAAGCCTTTATGTCCAGAAGTCATAATATCTTCATCTACCTTTTTATCCTGATTACTTGTATTATTCTCACCCTGCTGATCTCCTCCATTTTCTAGGTTCTATCTGCACTGGTTACTCTCTAAACTGTCTGCAGAGCGGCTAGTGAGGGGCCTCTCACTGCTGCTTTCCTGAGTTGAATCCACTCTTTAATGATTTCTGCCCTTCACTTTGATTTATTGATGAATTTTTAAAAGTTGCTCCTCAAATAATTTCTTAAAAAATATGCAGACTATTTTAAAAATGTGTTGTTTTTTATTATGTCATTACATATCAATAATAATTTGTCTTAGTTTTAAATCACTTTTTTCAAAATACTAAAGGATTATAGTGTGACATTCATTGTTACTAAAGACAAGTCAGATAATACTCATGGTTTTAATTTAAGTTATTTTTAATTTTTATGTTTAATTTAATTAATTTTAATGCTTAAATTACTTATTTTATTTAGCTATTTTAATTAAATGAAAAAAATCACAGTTGCTTTATATCTTTATTTACACAGATTTTAAAAACTTTTCACTTTTGACAAGATGATGACTATAAAAGGTTATCTCACTGTGTTGGTGTGTTTATTTATTTATTTATTTATTTATTTATTTTATTCTCACCAAGGACATGCTTGTTGATTTTAGAGAGAAGGGAAGGGAGGGAAAGAGCGAGAAAGAGAGACCTCAGTGTGAGAGAGAGAGACCTCAATCAGTTGTCTCTACACGCGCCCTCACTGGGACCAAACCTGCGACCTTTTGGTTTATGAGACTGTTCCAACCAACTGAACCACACTGGCCAGGGCTCACTGTGGTTTTAATTCACACTTAATATACTTAATATTTAGTTATGATTTATGTTTTTTCTTTTGTGAAATATCTGCTGTTATCTTCTTTGGCCCTCTATTTTATTGCATTTTTCTTTTGAATTGTAGATGCTTTGTATATATTTAAGATATAAATATTATTCTGATCATATGTGTTGTTAAGTAGTTTATTCCAACTTAAAGCTTATCTGTTCATTCCTACATAGTGCCTTTTAATGTAAGAAACTTTTACACTCTACAAATGTATAGTAAAATTGATATAAATATATATATGTTTTATATAATTTGGCAGAAAATTAAATCCTGAAGTTGAGATAATTAGAATTCCATTTTTTTCTTTTCCCTGAGCAACAGTATCTATCATACATGCCAGTGACTTTTTTTTTTAAGATTTTATTTATTTATTTTTAGAGAGAGGGGAAGGGAGGGAGGGAAATAGAGAGGGAGAGAAACATCAATGTGTGGTTGCCTCTTGCACACCCCCAACTGGCAAACTGGCCCGCATCCCAGGCATGTGCCCTGATTGGGAATCAAACTGCTCACCGTTTGGTTTTCAGGACAGCACTCAATCCACTGAGCCACACCAGGCAGGGCAGGCCAGTGGCTTCTAATAATAAGGAATTAATACAATGAAGGGGTGTAAATGGCAGTAGGCAGTTTTCCTTTGGACATCATCAAGATGGCAGAAAGGAGTGTATCTGGGACCTTTAAAAAGTTAATATAATGACTTTTAAAAGTAATATTAATGACCCGAATGCATTATGATGGTATTGATATAAAGAGTGGGTGCACAAAATATATCATATTTTCAGTTTGCACAATTTTGGGTCAGATAATAGCATTGCTATATAATATTATAATCTTTTTAGAAAAAATTCAAATATCAACTCTTAGGTGACTGTATGGGAATGCAGGTGTTGATAAAGGGAGAGAAAAGAGTTTTTATGAAATACTGGAAGTTAAAGCTCAATGCTAGATATATTTATATTGATTGCTACTATATAAGAAAGTTTTTTTGTTCTGTACAAAACAGTTTTTCATGAAAATAAAACACTTGACCTTCCCCGGCCAAAATCTGTTTATTTTTTCATATTATATCCCCATATTTTACTCTCATAGTTGTTGAATATAATTTATCCAAGTATATTATTTAAAATTTTCATCTTTTACTCATTTTAGTGAACCTTACTGTGTGTGGTGAAAATGTAACTATTTAAAAAACAAAGCAAAGCTTTATTTCTGGTCTAGTATAAAAGTAAAATACTTCTATTAGAACATGTATGATTGCTACTAGATTATTGAAAGGAAATGTTTTTTGTAGAATCTAGTTAATGTCACTCATTAAAGTTGTGAAAGGGTTTGAAAAAGAATTCAAAAGATAAATATACATCTACAAAATCATCATAGCTTTTATTACAATCTAGCTGAACTGAATTATTCATAATCATATTGGTTTCTTGTACATTGTTTATTCTATAGTAAAATTGTTGGCTCTGTTATTTCTGTTTATAATGTTACCACAACCATGTCTTTTTCTGTTTTTTACAACTTACAGCAATATAGTCTCTGAATCTCATATAAGGTCAACAGTAGGTCTGGACTATTCTCCAGGTCGGTTGTCCCACAGGATAGACCTTGTGACTCTACCACACAAAACCAGGCCTTCTTGTAACACATGGGGTGGGGTCGGTAGAGCCTGAGCATCAAGGGACATTTACTGACTTACCTGGAAGTCACACATGACACTTTGATAGAGCTTCACTGCATGAAAACAGTCACTTGTACTCACCTAATCACAAAGGTGTTGAGAAGTACAGCTTCCTAGGTGTCTGTGAAAATATCTCCAACACAGCATTACCTCTGCCACAACCTAATGAATGAAAATCTGCCTTGCAAATTTTGAATTTACAAGGAAATAAAGTATAAAATATGAAACTAATTAATTAATTTGGTAGGGTTATTATTATTTTTTTTGAGCAGATTATTTTCTTGTATATCTCTGACGCTTCTTTTCTTCCAGCAGGGCGAGAGGTAAAATAAATAAAAACACACAACTACTTTTGCATGATCTAGGAAAAATGGAAACAAACATCCTTGAGACATATCCAGGAAAATCTCAGCCGATCTCTGATGCTGTGACCCGCGGACGACGACAGGAGCTGCTCCGTGCAGTGCTTGGCAGACTGCCAAGTGCTTGCTTTGGACTCGTTTCTCCAGAATACTTTGCAAACACCTTGCCTGTTTTCGGGCTTTGTTTTGTTTTCTGTGTTTATTTCAACGAGCAGATGATTGATTTCCATTCACGTGCAAGCATGTCCTTCTGCCATTCGTAATCCTGTTTTTGTTTTCCATTTCGTGAACAATTTACCTTTTAATATGAATTCAGCAAACAGGGTTCTGTAGGTTTCATTGTTCTTTTGCTCTAATGATGTGTTTCCCTGGTTTCTTTTTTAAAAAAATATTACTAAAGTTTTATTAGCACCTTCCTATTTTTATACCAAAGCTTGATTTTATTTCTTTAACCATGATGAAATTTAGAAAAGGCAGTCACTACGTGAATATTTTTTTTTATCTTGACATAGTGGAGTGGAGTAACTCTTGTGAGAGAGTTTTATGTTCAGTTACTGCGTTTCTGGTACTGGAGACATAACATAAACCAGGTTGGGGTGCTCTTGGGTTAAATATTCATGACAGTAACTTAACCCAAGGATGAATTTCTCAAAAACATTTGCCATGAGAAAACCTTTTCTTAAAGATGAAAATTAGAAGTTAAAAAATTCTAATGAAGTGTGTGGGGACCTATAAATAGGAATGTCTTCAGAAACTTTTACTGTTTCTCATTGCTTTTATTTTAGCATGTCATTTTAATTCCAGGAAAAGGAGAATTGACGTTCAGGCTGTTAATTAACCTCTCTTGAAACGGCTTTCTCCCTTTGCACAACTGAATTCAAGCACATGACCGTAAGTCTTTAAAAAAAAAATCCTTATTGTATCTTTTCTATTACTATTTACCCCCCTTCTACACCCCTTCCCCCATAATCTCCACTCTGTTGTCCATGTCCATGAGTTCATTTTCCTGTTTGCTCAGCTCCTCCACCCCTTAACCTCTCCCCACCACAGGCTGGCTTCCTTCTCTCCATCTATGAGTCTGTCCCCGTTTTCCTTGTTAGTTCAGTTTGTTCATTAGAATCCACATATGAGTGAAATCACTTGATTCTGACATCTCAGCATTCACTTGATGGAATAGAAAAACTGCTTGTGCTGATATCTTTCTTCCATGACTTTTGGCACAAGTTTTAGAGACATTTTCTATAGCTCATAGAATAATTTTAAAAATTTTACTGGTAAGACAGTTTGGGAAAGATAGATTCTTTAAGGCTAGTTTTCATGTACCTAAATCGTAAAAGTTACTCCTGCTTAAATCTTATCTTTTCATTCTCTTCATAGTGCCTTTTAATATAAGAAATTTTACAGATTAAAAATGTACAGTAAGATTGGTATAAACATATGTACATATATTTTAGATAATTTGGCAGAAAATTAAGTCCTGAAGTTGAGATAATTAGAATTTCATTTTCTTATTTTCCCTGAGCATCAGTGTCTATCAACATGCCAGTGGCTTCTAATAATAAGGAATTAATACAATGAAGGGGTGTAAATGGCAGTAGACAGTTTTCCTTAGGACATCATCAAGATGGCAGAAAGGAGTGTATCTGGGGCCTTTAAAAAGTTAATACAATGAATTTTAAAAATAATATCGACAATAATTCCCCATACTAGAAATTATTGTCTGGTATACTTAAGATTTATGAATTATCTGATAATTATTTTGCCATTTTAATATGGCAAAATATTAATATTCTGTGGTTGGCTAAATACAAATAATTTCTTAAATTAAACTGATTCCGAGTTTAGGAATGAGAGCTAATATAATAAAACACATTTTAAAATATAAATTATAAGTCAAACAACTTTACAGTATAGCATTCAAAAATGGATTTTATACATTAATTTCTATGAGTATAGGACAATGACTTTTTTACATTACAGTCATCAGTAACTACCCCATGTCCTGGCAGATATTATGCATTCAATAAGTGTTTGATGAGTAAATGATGAATGAATGAAAATTTGGGACAGAGACGCTATGATAGGGAAAAGCCATTCTTTTTAATTAAAAAAAATTTAATGTTTTCAATTACAGTCAACAGTTAATATTATTTTACATTAGTTTTAGGTGGTTACACATTTACGTAGTTCATGAAGTGGACCCTCAATAAGTCTAGCACTCACCTGGTACCATATGTAGTTATTACACTCTTATTCCCTGAGCTGTACTTTGTATCACATGACCATTTTGTAACTACCAATTTGTACTTCTTAATCCCTTCATCTTTTCACCCAACCCCTGGCCCCCATCCCATCTGGCAACACCATTTTGTTCTTTGTATCTATAAGTCTGTTTCTGTTTTGTTCCTTTATTTTGTTCTTTAGATTCCACATATAAGTGAGATCATATGGTATGTCTTTTTCTGTCTGAGTTATTTCACGTAACATAATACCCTCTAGGTCCATTCATGTTGCCCAAATGGTAAGATTTCATTGTTCTTTTATGGCCAAGTAACATTTCATTGTATATGTATCATATTTCTTTATCCACTTGTCTATCGATGGACACTTAAGTTGCTTCCATATCTTAGCTATTGTAAATAACACTGGAATTGACATAGGAATGTATATATCTTTTCACATTAATGTTTTGGATTTCTTTGGATATATACCCAGAAGTGGAATTGCTGGATAATAAGGTTAGTTTTTATTTTTCTGGGGAATATTCATACTGTGTTCCATAGAAAACCACTCTATTTTCAAAGTCATCTTCAAGTCCAAGAAATCACTGAAGATTTTTGAAGCTTTTCTAACCATGTAAAATCCAGAATCATAGCTATTGGGTAACTACTGTTCAATAAAATATAATGCAAACCAAAATATATGGTGCATGTACTATGTCCTCTTGCTGTACAACAATTACCAAAAACTCAGCAGCTTAAAACAATATCCATTTATTATTTCATAATATTTGTAGGTAAGAAATCAGGGGACGGTGAAGCTAAATACTCTACACCGGTCTGAAATCAGTGGGGCTTGTGGCTGTGGCTTTCATCTGGGTGCGATATCCTTTTCCAAACTCACTGGTTCATTTCCTTGAGGGTGTGTGACAATAGTGTTTTTTTTACTACAACCTATCAGCCAAGGACAGCTCTAATCTGCTACAGGAAGCACCTTGCCACGTGGTCTCCTGCTGTAGATCAAAGTGTGTCCCCCAAAATGCAAATGCTGATGTTCTAACCTCCATTACCCTGGTTTTGGAGTTGGGGCTTTTAGAAGGTCATTAAGATTAAATAAAGTCATGAAGGCGGCATCCTAATCTGATAGGATTGGTCCCTCTACAGGGAGAGAACACAACTGGAAGGAGACTTTGTGCAAGCCAAGAGGGCAGCTCTCTCCAGAACCTGACCTCAGGCACCTCGAACTCAGACTTCCAGCTTCCAGAACTGTGAGAAAATAAATTTCCGTTGTTTAAACCACCCAATCTATGGTATTTAGTTATGGTATCCAGAGCTAACTAAGGCGCGCCATAGGCATTTCATAACAAGGATGCTGGGCTTTTCATGGCCAGATAGAACCTCTCTCAGACTTCCTCTTCTACAACCAGGTTGAGGAAATAAAGGGCACATGTAATCAGGTTACTCTGATCATCTTCCTTTCTTAAGGTCAAAAGATTTGTGTTTTAATTATACCTGCAAAATCCCTTCAAAGCAACATCTAGATTATTGCTTAATTGGAAAACTGAGAGAAGGTGTATAGGCGAGTATATACCAGAGACTGGGATCTCGGGGGCTGTCTTAGAATTAAGGCTACCGGACTGCATATATTTTTAGAATTTAAATTTTCTAATTACCACAATTAAAAAGTAAAAAGAGACAAGTAAACTTAATAATGTACATTTTATTTACTAAATTATCTAAAGTATTATTTCAATATGTAATAAGAATAAAATTATAATAATGATATAATTTATATATTTTCATGCAAAATGTTAGAAATTCAGCTTGTATCTCAGTTCTCACCATAGTATTTCAAGTACCCAGTAGTCACAAGTGACTAGTGGCTGCATATTCAACAGCACAATTATAAGTATAATAACCTAGGTTAATTACCTTAAGAACTTAAAGAAAGTGGAGTGACATCCCGACACCTTTGAAACTGAAAGGCTACGTTGAAAGTGACCTCCAAGAATACCAGGAAACACCCACTTTTTTGGACATACTTTTCTTTCAGCTTGAATTTAGGCTTAAGTAACAAAATAAAATAAAATTAGTTTAAAAAGGAAAAAATGTGATAAAATTCAAATAGAAAATAATATTTTGTTAACTCTATTAAAATGATATTTTTTCTTTTATATTTTGCTTTTTTGTGGATAATCCTAGATTTAAATTTGTGTAGTTTTAAATTGCATCCCAATCATGCTACTTTCATAGCACTATTTTAATAATTAGTATATATTTAATTCACTGAAAATATGAATATGGACCTGTCTATTGTTTAATGTGAACTCTAGTGAACAAAGAGTTGTTTCTTTAACTTGTGCAGAGAGCAGTGAAGCATCTATGCTTATATATTTTAGTGGTTTAATGACATTCAAGTTTTAATCTTCAAGCAAGTTATATGTTATTTCCTATTTTACAAACAGCTTAAAGGCTGAGTCAACATATAACATGTATTTATCCTGACATATTTTTTAAAAATATAGGTAGTGTGATGCCCTGGCTGGTGTAGCTCAGTGGATTGTGTGGCAGCCTGCGAACCAAAGGATTGCAAATTTGATTCCCCAGTCAGGGCACGTGCCTGGGTTGCGGGCCAGGTCCCCAGTAGGGGGCATGTGAGAGGCAACCACACATTGATGTTTCTCTCCCTCTCTCCCTTTCTTCCCCTCTATCTAAAAATAAAATAAATAAAATTTAAAAAATAAAAATAAAATAAACTATAGTGATCTGATGATGAAAACAGATAAAGCTAATTATAACATCAATATTATTTTCTTTTCTCCATTATATTTCACATAATAATAATAATAATAATTCTTTTTTTCCCTGAGAAAGAAAATTATTCTAACCAGGACTAAAACACTCCGATGCCTGGATTAATAAGTACTACATAATACTTCTTACCAATGAACTTTAATATTATTAAATAGTGTAATTATTATATAAACATGTGACATGCTCTTAGTTCATTAAAAGCATATTACTGATTTAAGCACTTTATTTTTCAAGTTGAAATCACAATACCAATTAGAGTCTTACCGTCATTGACCAAAATAACTAATTAATATTAATAATTCAGAGCTATAACTGTCTCACTTGATAAATTTAAAATATTTAAATGGTTTTGCAAAGCATGTTGTTTAATTGCTTTCCTTAACGTGTTGTTATGCTTTTTGACCACACGTTTTCAATAGCATGAGCACTTTGCTTCATAGGTGTTCTCGTATAGTCTGCTGAGAATCCCTTCATTCATCTCACTCCACACTCTCCACCACACTATATTGACTGAAAATTATGCTGTTTTATTGGTTTGATTTCTTTTTTCTTACATGGTAATGTGATTAGCTGGGGCCCCAAAGCTCTAGGTTGTTTACACACATGCATACTTTAAACTAACGAGAGGAAAAACACATAAGAAAAAACCCTTACACAATTGCCTTTTAGCTTGAGATTGCTAAGGAATGTTAGGTTAAGCAGTGAAAGAAAAAACGCTTAAAGAAAGGAAAAAAAGTGAAAGGGGGAAAAACCAGTGATGAGTGGAAAGAATGCACCTGAATATTTGTTTTGAAGTATATTCATGAAGTATATTGAAAGCCAAGTAGTATACAAGCAGTACACTTCAACCTGAGTTGTATTCCTCTAGTCACAAGTTTCAGTTTTCAGTTACAGTATCCAGTTTAACTCATTAGCTACATTACAGTTGACCAAGAAAGGTATTGATAAAATATTATTTGTTATTGACTCCACATTTTTCTCAAGCTACCACCACATCACCCCCTTTTCCTACAAAACCCTTTTAAAAAGATTTTCTTTTAGTTTCCTTTTTTTAAAGCATCCTATTTTTCTATTTGCAAATAAAATTTTTTCAAGTAGGACCACGGACCATATTTTCAGTGTCATTACGGACAAATTGAATAAGGAATTCCCAGTCTTTAATTGATCTATTAGCAGCATTTGACTCTTTTTCAAACTAACCCTTTCCTGAGTTGTTTTCTTTACTTAGCCTTTAAGGTACCGATTCTTGGTTCTTTTTATTTAACTTGTGGTCCCTTTTCAGTCTTTTTCATCAAATTTTCCAAACTTTTCCAGCTTCCAAATATTGGGAATATCCACGTGCTTCAGCGCAGTGAGTTCTCCCTGGTTCCGTTTAGTCCTGGAGAGGATCTTTTTATATAATCTGTATGTACATGTCTCTGGTATCCTGTGCTGTGTTCCTTCAGGCCACTTCTGATTTCAGACCTACCTATTGTGGATGATTCCATGCAAGCTCAGAATTACCTCACAGTGACAGTGGCAGTGCTCGAAGCATATTTCTGTTTTGTTCCCAGATCTTCAGTAGTGTATTTGACCCAGGGAAAGAGTAGCTGGGATGGACAGGATGACCTAAAACTCCTAGGAGCAACTCTCAAACGATGATCTAGAACTGGAGCCCAGAGGGAAATTCCTCAGCCTTCCATTAGTCAAGTGGAAAATTCTAGATGATATCTGTACATTTCTCAAGAAGTTTCTATGGAATCAAACTCCCAAAACATACAACATCAACCTCAATAATGAACATTTATAAAGGAGAAATTATCTTTTATAAAATAAGACATCCACATGTGGTCACCATTTACGTCCTTATTGAGGTTCACTGTCTTCATAAAGGTAATTGAATCCTGACATATATGATTCTTTGTTTTTTTCTCTTTACTTATGGTTTATTATAGGGTCCTTAAGGGCAAAGATTGTTTCTTGTTTTTTCATTGCCTAGTCACTGTTCAGTAGCTAGAACAATGCTTAATATTCAATGCTGTGTAACATTTTTGTTTTATTTTAGCAGATCTCTGTGCTATATGCTGTTCTATTTCATGTATATAATTCTTACATAAGGAAGTGAAATTTTTCCCAATATTTTATTTCTGAACTCCAGTGAATTATCATGAGTGTTCATTCACTCTTTCTGGGTGAGCACGTCAGTTACTTTAAGTCTCTGTTATTACTCACAGTGGCATAGAAATCCTTGTGCAGCGCGATAGACGCTCCTGGGACAGAGCCGCGAAATCGCTCAAGCACGTCCGGCGGTTACAGTGTCGATGCCTTCACAGTCTCTGTGAAGTGGGAACCAGGGAACCGGGGAGTTTAATCAATCTGTGTGTACATTTATTGTAATCTCCATTAATTTATTAGGCAATAGATCACTGCTTTTCTTAAACTGAAATTGCTCTTCTGAATATTGAAATAATAGTGACTTGAGTGTAGGTCAGTTGGGATTTTGAAATTAGCAATGGGGTTGCAAAAGAGTAGGGAAGACAATATTCCCTTTCTGCCACAATTGACTGTTTAACAAGTTGATTTCATTGAAGAACTAAAGATTTATAAATGGGCATCAATTAGCTGTAATTTCAAATGTTAAAATGTTATTTTAATGCTAACATATACATTTCTTATGTTACATAATGTGATAGTAGATATTATATATATTATTATGTACCATATATAAATTATAGTTTTTAATTTTAACGCTAAAATATGTCTCCTGCAATAGTAAATAAAAAATAGTTATAAGATGAGTGAGGAAGAAATACTATCATAAAATATGAATATTTGGATTAAATTATTAAGTGCCTACTTAATAGGTGCTTCATTCTGCTTTTAATCACAGTTATGTTATTTGGAGAAGATTCTGTTCACTTATTTTTTTACCTCAAGAGCTCATGGATTAGATGGAATAGCATCTCATACTAAATCTTAAAATTTAGTAAAATAGTAACAAATATTATTAATCATTGCATCTCTACAAGAAAATTAACAGTCTCATTCTTCTTAAATATAATACTAAGTGGGTTAACATACAGAACCCTTGAAGCAAAAACACATATTTTCTTGCCACAGGTTGTGATTTAATTTTAGGATCCATGGGTATGCATGTCATTGCTGAATTATAATTCTGTATCTGTTCTCTGATTATTTCCTCTTTCTGAAACTCCTTCCCTGGTTCAGCCCTCAAAAAAAGTAGTAGACACAATCAGTAGGCCAGATAAAACTTTTCAATCATAATAGCATCTTTTCACTTATTTGATTTATTGAACCCTTAACCTTATTGTATCACTGTGCAATGCAATATTATTGTACATATTGTCATTATGTTAAATAATTTTGGGAAATGCAGAGTTTTTTTTTAAGTAAATGACTTTAAATAAATATTTTCATTTATTACACCAAGGTGAAATCCTGAAATACATGTGTCTTTAAAGATAAAGGTATTTAGCTTCAAGCTATATTTGCAAACTATGCAACAAACATACATAATTTTTATAACTACTGTAGATCTTTTCAATTTTATTTAAAAATTATGTCCATATTCAGAACAGCGTTATGTTTTGAAATCCATTGCCTTGCAAACCACAGTGAGATATCACATCACGCCTGTCATAATGACTATCATTAATCAAACAACAAGTGCTGGCAAGGATGTGGCGAAAATGGAACCCTTGTGCACTGCTGGTAGGAGAGGAGATTGATGCAGCCACTATGGAAAATAGTACAGAGGTTCCTCAAAATGTTAAAAATAGAACTACCTTAGGACCCAGCAATTCTACTCCAATATATTTATCTAAAGAAATTTAAAACACTAATTTGAAAAGATACACTTAATGCATCTCTATGTTCATTGCAGCAATATTTACAATAATTAAGTTATGGAAGCAACCTAAGCATCTAACAGTAGAGGGTTCGGTAAAGAAGATAGTTATTACAATGGAATATTACTAGGCCATCAAAAATAAATCTTATCATTTGCAACAACCTGGATGAACTCAGAGAGTATTATGCTAAGTGAAATTAGTCAGACATTGAAAAACAAGTACCATATAATTTTATTTGCATGCAGAATCTAAAGAACAACAACAACAAAAACCAAAACAGAAATAAACTCATAGATACAAAGAACAAAATGATGTTTACCAGACTGAAGGGGGTTCAGGGGACTGGATGAAAAAGTTGAAGGGATTACAAAGTACATTTTGGTAGTTACAAAATAGTCATGAGGTGTAAAGTACAGTATAGGGAATATAGTAAAAAATATTGTAATTGTAATAAATGTGTATGGTACCAGACAGGCACTAGACTTATAGAGAAGATCACTTTGCAAATAAAATTTTAAAACTGACTGACCACTATGCTATACATGTGTAACTGCTATAAAATATTATTATATGTCAACTGTAATTGAAAAATAAAATATAATTTAAAAACCCCATTGCTTGTCACTGTAAATATTTATTATAAATAGAGTATTTATATGTCTACTAGGTAGTTATAATTTCATTGCCTGGAGTGATCATGGGGAAAATCACATCCGACTGATTTGGGGGAATAGAAACAGATACATAGTATGG
This sequence comes from Mormoops blainvillei, assembly GCA_004026545.1. NCBI lineage: Eukaryota > Metazoa > Chordata > Mammalia > Chiroptera > Mormoopidae > Mormoops > Mormoops blainvillei. Next base: position 52,635 of record PVJD01006601.1, on the reverse strand, counting down.
AAATTTAGCTTTTTACATCCCATGAAATACTCTAGATTTCTTTTATATTTTGCTTTTTTCCCCCTAAAATAACATGATAATTATATGAATAGAAATAAACAACATTCTTTTCATCTCAAACAAATCACACCATTCTCATTTTCATGGCTGTCCTTTTATGATTTGTCCAAATGTTAATATAATTTTACAAAACCTGATTATATGTTAAAATTATAATGATGAACTTACTATGATACATTTCATATTTTGATTTTTCATACATCATATATTTGATTTTTTACATTTATTCAGCAATCTACAAACAATTAACTAAGTACTTACCATGTTCCATAAATTTTATAAATAAGGTGATAAAAAACTAGTTTTTGTTTTTTTTTGCCTTAAAGCAGCTCCCAGTGTAATAAGGAAGCTGACATGTAAATGTTACTGTGACAAAGGCTATGTTGTAATATACATATTGCAAAGGTGATAGAAACTAGAGGATAATCAATTTTGCCACATTTATAACTGAGTATTTTTTTAAAGAATGCCAGTTATGCTACTGAACTCAAACAAGCAAATAATTGATTTTACAGGAACTGAATAGAATTACCATAATCAAATAATCAATATCCATATACAAAATAAATTAGATGTATTAAGCACTAATGTCAGTATTTAAAGCAATAGTTTAAAATAAGGTGTAGGTATTATAGATAGAATGTTTATGTCCCTCCCAGATCCAGATGGGGCCTTTAGAAGTAATTCAGTTAGATGAGGTCATGGGGATGAGATTAATGTCCTTACAAGGAAAGAAAGAGACTAAAGTTTTCTTTCCCTCCACTATGTGCAGATACAGCAAGAAGGCAGCTACCTGCAAACCAGGAAGAGGGCTCTTGCCTGGCACTGTATCAGCTGGCACTTTGATCTTGAGCATCCCAACCTCCAGAACTCTGAAATAAGTGTCTCTTGTTTAAACCATCTGCTTTCCAGTATTTTGTTACAGCAGCCCATGCTGACTAAGACTGGGGCTTTGTAACAGGAGAAGTTTGAGAGGACTCTTTTATATGTACAGTGTATAGTAGAATGCTCAGGATTCTTGAGGAGAGAAGGTTAATTTAGATTTGCATACTGGTTATGGGCTGACCTAAGCCAGGAGTGGGAGGAGGGGCAATTTGCTCAAGCGTCAAACCAGAATGGGGTGGCGATAGTTAAAGTGTCACAGTTCTGTGTTATGGGCTCCCATTTATTCATTGAAAAAGAAAACCCCCTATTCTGGTGTGCCTAGAAGCTGAGCTAGATGGCAGTGAAGAGGGCAGCTCCGGTGGCTGCTTGTCACCGAGGCTGACAGGCATAAATGGGCGGGGCTCCCAACCATTCTCAACCCTGATGCAGAATTCCTGTCAAGCCATGGGACAGAAACAAGACACACTGACAGATATCAGCAACAGAAGGTTATGAACAATCCCCCACAGGCCACATGGTGTCTGTCAAGCTTCTTGTGGGGATGCAAAGATGCAACTAGCAGGCATGGCAAACCGAACCCACTTATTAATATATGGTCACTTGGGCAAACTATTTGTGTTTAAGAGAACTCTGGAGTTATCTTTGCTAAAATAGGTTCCCACTTCATTGCTCTTCCTTCCCCAACCTAATTGGCAATGCCTATGTCAAAATCACTTTTACTATAGTGACAATAAATTTAATATGTAAGAAACAGAAAGATTTTACTTTTCCAAGTTCAAATTAAACTTCTTAGCCTCTATTTCAAACCATGTAAGACCATTTTCAATGAAATCTTGCTGTTAATTAAAAAATTTTTAACAAAAATTTAAACAATTGGCTATAGGAAACAGCCCTGAGGAGAAGTTCAGAAATGCTGATAACATAATGCAATTTATTCTTTTGTACTCTAACTGGTTTAAAAACTTATCCCTCCTTCTGCTATCGTTTAGTAAAGAGGAATTATTTTTGTAGAAGTGAAGTGTGTGAAGATAACAATACAATAAACTGGTATTTTTATAGAATGATAATTTGTTCCTAAATTATATTTTAAATCTGCATTTGCTGTTGTATATTGAATAAAAATGTTTAATGCTAAGCACTTAATATACAAGTCCCTGACCCTTTATAATAATTTCACCAGCATACACTTAAAAAAGAATTATAAAGAGTGGATATGAGAATAGCTGTGATTTAGTTATAATTTATTTGATACTTTGATAATTTTTTATCTGATTGCTTTACTACAGGATAATATTCTCTTCAAATAGCATTGTTCAACTTCCCTTCATGCATGAAGATATATAAATGACCTAAAACCAAACGCTAAATGACTTTTCCTTTTATAGCTTTTTTCCCTTTTTTGTTTAATAGAATTATATGTTTGTGAGTGTGTGTATATGTGTGTGGCTCTTTGCATTCTTCAACATCCAAAAATAATAAAGGAAAAGAAGGTAGAATTTAGAATCAATGAAAAATATTAAATTGGCATAGTTCTCCATTCCATGATGTTGAGTAGGTAGGAAATAAAGATAAAGTACCTAGTCACTGGTTTTGATAAGTGTAATACACTACATTTTCACCTTTAAATTGATCATTTATTTCTCATGCACTATACTTAGGCTTCAATTTAAAATCCATATTGACCCTGGCTGGGTAGCTCAGTTGGTTCGAGTGTCGTCTCTATATGCCAACATGGTGGGTTCAATCCCTGGTCAGGGCACATATAAGAATCAACCAATAAATGCACAAGTAAGTGGAACAACAAATTAAAGTTTCTCTCTCTCTCTGAAATCAATAAATAAAAATTAAACTGCATATCATTTAACTTATTAAAATAAAGTTAAATCCTTTTAAGAACACCATCCCTGACCCTAGCAATTTTCACAGTTTTAATTTTTTTCCAGCAGCAAAACAAATTGAATGGGAAGAAATTATTAGCAATGGTGTTTTATTAGTGGAATGATAGTAGTAAACTCACTTATTTATTAAAGAGAGGATTTAATTTGGGAGTTTCTGCTTCTCACATTGTTTTTAGTTCTTCAATGTAGTTATTGATAGTTTTAGTCAATAGGAAATTTAAAAGGTAAAACTAATCTAATACAGGTGCACATCAAAAGGCCCAGGTTTAATTAATATTTATATATTTTACCTCTACATCTGTGTCTATAAGTGCTCCTAAAATCATTCGTGTGCACCTTAATGTGCAGCCTTTTGTGAGCCTCGGCTTCCATTTCCCCTTCTTATGTTCTAACCAACAGACGGCAAGTTAAGCTGATGATAGTATCTTTTTCACTACCAGACTCTTATATGGTCATTTTTAAAAACTATTCAGTTAGAAGAAATAGGTAAAACTAAGCAATGAGATCTGATTGAAGTCCTTAACTAGTCAGGCATGGCCTGGGATAAATAGTCTTGTTTTTCAAAGTTTCTGTAAAATTTTCACTGTTACGTGATATATATGATTTATGTAAAACGTGAGGTCCTTCCTCTAGGTTAATATACAAGGAAGTGAATTAATTGGGAAAGAGTGGTTTTCTGTGGTACAGCATCCATTCTGGATGACGAAATTTTTTTGAAATGGTGCCCGGACACACCATACCTGGCTCAAAGTTCTGTTAATGATTTCCTAGAATGTTATGGCAAACTAGCTTTTGTCATTTAATTCAACTAAGTTTTATCAAATAGCAATACACATAACATATTTAGCTTTCAGTTATAAAGACCAAGTTATGCCTAAAACAAAATATATCAACCCAATTAGAAAAATATATTTTTTAGGATATCACTCTCATTTTCCTCTATAGGAATTATCTTCATCTAAAACTTATATCTTTACCTGTTTCTTTCTTTGTCCCGTTTTTACTAATATTAAGTTCTATAAAAACAAAGGCTAATAAGTATTTTGTAACTTCTTATTTTCATAAGGTTTCACACTTACAAAAGTAACAACATAATAATGAAAGCTTGTTTAATCTTTATTTAAATTAGCCAGTTACTAACATGTTACTCCATATTTTATCATTTAATTGCTCTCTCGTTCTCTCTCTGTCTTTCTAATTATTCATGTCATATATTATTGGCAAAAAAAGCACATAACTTCCTTGATGTTATGTCATTCTTAGTGAACTATATCCGAAAGCACGTGATGTAAATGTTTGGTTTTATAAACTTTGGCTGGTTAAGGTGGCATTCATCATTTTTTTATAATCGAATCTATTTCCCCCTTTTTAAATTAATAATAACTTTAGAGAGATTTTTTAAAAATATATTTTATTGATTATGCTATTACAGTTGTCCCATTTTTTTCTCCCCTTTATTCCTGTCCACCCTGTGCCACACCCCCACCAGCATTCCCCCACATAGTTCATGTCCATGGGTCATACGTATAAGTTCAGTGGCTCCATTTCCTATACTATTCTTCACCTCTCCCTGTCTATTTTGTACCTACCACTTATACTTCTTATTCCCTGTACCTTTTTTCCCATTCTACTCCACTTCACCTGCTGATCACCCTCCATGTGATCTCCATTTCTGTGATTCTGTTCCTTTTCTAGCAGTTTGCTTAGTTTGTTTTTGCTTTTGTTTTTTAGGTTCAGTTGTTGATAGTTGTGAGTTTGTTGTCATTTTACTGTTCATGTTTTTGATCATCTTCTTTTTCTTAGATAAGTCCCTTTAACATTTCATTTAATAGGGGCTTTGTGATGGTGAACTCCTTTGACTTTTCTTTATCTGGGAAGCACTTTATCTGCCCTTCCATTCTAAATGATAGCTTTGCTGGATAGAGTCATCTTGGATGTAGGCCCCTGTCTTTCATGACTTTGGATACTTCTTTCCAGCCCCTTCTTGCCTGTCAGGTTTCTTTTGAGAAAAGAGCTGAGAGCCTTATGGGAACTCTTTCTGGATAACCGTGTCCTTTTCCCTTACTGCTTTTAAGATTCTCTCCTTATCTTTAACCTTGGGTAATGTAATGATGACATGCCTTGGTGTGTGTGTCCTTGGGTCCAACTTCTTTGGGATTCTCTGAGCTTCCTGGACATCCTGGAAGTCTATTTCATTTGCCAGTTTGGGGAAGTTCTCCTTCATTATTTTTTCAACTAAATTTTGAATGCCATGCTTTTCCTCTTCTCCTCCTGTCACCCCTATGATGTGGACATTGGAGCGTTTAAAGTTGTCCCAGAGGTTCCTCAGCCTCTCATTTTTTTGAATTCTTGATTCTTCATTCTGTCTGATTGAATGTTTATTTCTTCTTTCTGCTCCAAATTGTTGATTTGAGTCCCAGTTTCCTTCCCTTCACTGTAGGTTCCCTGTATATTTTTCTTTATTTCACTTCACATAGCCTTCACTTTTTCCTCCATTTTGTGAGCATACTCAACCATTTCTGTGAGCATCCTGATTATAAGTGGTTTGAACTGTGCATCTGATAGGTTAACTATCTCTTCATCACTTAGTTCTATTTTTAGAGCTTTGATCTGTTCTTTTGTTGGGCCGTGTTTTTTTTTTTTTTTTTTGGTCTGGGGGGTTGAATTATGATATGAGGGGCGGAGCCTTAAGTATTCGCCAGGGTGGAGCAACCCACATCACTGCCCTGTGGCCCTGTATATGGGGGAGGGGTCAGAGAGGAAACAATGCTGCTTGCTTGGCTCTTGGGCTGCTCTTAGTCACTTCCCCTGCTACCCACAAGTAAATTGGGCCCTTCTGGTGCTAATTCCCAGGCAGGTGGCTTTGTGTACATTCTAGGACCCTGTGGGTCTCTCAAACCCTCCTGTGAGGCTGGCACTTTCTCTGGCTGCTGCAAACCCCACAGGTGTCTACTGGTAGAGGTTTTGAGGCTTTCTTTTCCCATGCTGGAACCCTGGGTTGCATGGTCTCTCTCCCTCCCCAATGGTTCTCCTGGTTTACTGCACAGAAATATGGGACCATCTGGTCTACCAGCCTCAGAGTTGCTGCATATCCTCTTCACCCCAGCTGCCTGTCTCCACCCCTCCTACCAGTCTGGATGACTGTTTCTTCTTTAACTCCTTGGCATTTGGACTTCTGTACTGTTTGCTTTTCTGGCAGTTCTTATTTTTTTGTTTTTAAATTTGTTGTTGTCCTTTTGGTTGTGCGAGGAAACAAAGCATTATCTACCTGTGCTTCCATATTGGCCAGAAGTCTGAGAAATTCTTTAAGACTGTGTTAAATATTGTGTCTTCATTAAATTTTCACCCAAGAATTTTTACCTTCTTTAGATTGGTGTTATAATTTCATCATTATAGCTATATTTTAAGTAGTATCTTGCTGAGTTTTTCTTTCTCCATTTTTTTATTCACTCATTTATTTAGCACAGTACAAGCTCCTAGATATTTTATTTAATGTTATAACTCATTGCTATAATTATTTACTTAATTCTCATAATGTCCTACTTTTGGCCAGTAGGCATTCCACTAAACTGATTCTTAGGTCCTTTTTATATACTCCTTGCTCCTGGAACACTTCCCTGTTTTGTTATATGACAAGATGTTCCAGGCCTAACTTGTGTTCCTGGTTTCAGTCCTGGAATTGGTTTATCCAAGGAGACTATTCTTTACCATATAGGAGAATATTTAGAAACCAAGGTCTTGGTGCTAGGTGTGGTTATCATTTCTGCTTGGTCACTGTGTCTGGGCAAATTCAACAGAGAAAACTAGAAATAAAAAATAAACAAAAAATAAATAACACACACATATATAGTCATTTCTATATCTGTTTCGTAGTGAACCTGTAATAAATACTGACAAATCTAATCCATGGCACATGCAGTACATGGTACAATTTAGCCTTTTTTCTTCTTTTTTTATTGAATTTACTGGGGTGAACTTGGTTGAAAAAGTTATATAGATTTCAGGTGTACAATTCTATACTACATCATCTGCATATTGTGTTTTGTGTTTACAACCCCACGTCAAGCCTTCTTCCATCACCATTTACCTCCTGTATACCCTCTTGTACCTCCTCCGCCCCTTTCATCATGTAGTTGTCTCTATCTATGACTCTTTTTTTTTTTTTTTTTTGCTTAATACCTTCACATTTTTCACACATCCTCCCCTCTGACAGCTATTGGTTTGTTCTCTAGGTATCTATGAGTTTGTTTCTACTTTGTTTGTTTATTTTGTTCATTAGATTCCACATATAAGTGAAACCACATGGTATGTGTCTTTCTCTGACTGGCTTATTTCACTTAGCATAATACCCTCCAGGTCCATCTTAGCTTTCACAAAGGATAACACTTTTCTTTCCTTTTCTTTTCTTCTCTTTTCTTTTCTTTTCTTTTCTTTCTTTATTCCTTTTTTTTTTTAACCACAAGTAGTATTCAAGTATTTCACTGTATTAATGTGCCACAGCTTTTTTATCCACTCATATACTTATGGGCACTTGGGCTACTTCCAAATCTTTGCTGTTGTAAATAATGCCACAGTGAACAGAGTTGCATATGTTCTTTCTAACTAGTGTCCTGGGTTTCTTCAGTTATATTCTCAGAAGTGGAATCACTGGGAACCCACGCAATGGTAGAACATGTTTGCCAGCGATATATCTGATAAGGGATTAATATCCAAAATTTGTAAAGAACTTAAAAACTCAATACCAAAAAAAAAAATCCAACTTAAAAATGGGTAAAGGATCTAAATAGAGACTTCTCCAAAGAGGACATACAGATGGCCAATGATGTATGAAAAGATGCTCAATGCCACTAATCATCAGATAACTGCAAATTAAAAACACAATATAGTCTTCCAGAAGACCAGATAGCTCTCTTTGTAATGATAAATCTGGCTTTCATTATCCATAACATATCTATATATTCGTTCAATCTCAGATTACACAGAACATGTATCAGAATTCATAACAAATATAACTTTGAAAAACATGCCTTCTAATTAGAATTCAGTATTTTCTATGCATTTTCTTTGACATGAAATTCAAGTACATTAAGATACACATATCTTTGCTGTATAACTTCATATTTTTTACAGATAGACTTATATAACCCTCTATTTTTCACAAATGGATTTTTATAAATTCTATACAGATATGGAATATTTCATTACCTTTTTGTCCCTGTCAAACATCTCTTTAAACATGACCATTAAAAATTTTTCCTTCACACTGATTTTGTCTCTTCTAGAAATTTATCTGAATAAAAGTATACATTATGTTCTTTTTGTTCCCAGCAATTCTACACATCATAAAACCTTTTAGAATCATTCATCTTCTTTCATTTATCAGTAATCTGATAATTTTTATTATTAAGTAATATTCCATTGTATGAACTAGCGCAAGTATCTATTCATTCTCCTGTGGGTAGATATTTATGTAATATTAAGTTTAGCAATATTACAATATTATAGGTATAACTGTTATGAACTTTCATGCATAAGTCTTTTTGTGGACATCTGTATTTATTTTTTCTTGGGTGAATATTTAAGAGAGTTCTTTCTAGGTAATATTTTAATTGTATGTTTACTTTTATTAGAAATTTCTCCCCAGCAATACACAAGAGTTATAGTTGTGTCTAATCCACACCAAATTTTGTTGTCACTCTTTTTTTTTATTCTCACTCTTCTAGTGTTTGTGTAGTGATACCACATTATTGTTTAAATTCATATCAACTAATTTAATTTATGTATATATAATTATTGGTCCTTCATGAATCTTACTTCGGGAAGTGTATCTTCAATTATTTTGATCGTTTCCTTATTAGATTCTTTTTGTCATTTAATTATTGACTAAGAGGGTTTGATTGTATATATGATAAAATTTTTGATCAAGTATATATTTTACAATTTTGTTCCCAGCCTGTGCCTTGTCTCATTTTTTAATGGTGCATTTTGATGATAGGAAGTTTTTAATATTTATGTAGTTTATCTTTTCAATTGTGTATTATATGATTATTTCAAACAAATATTTGCCTACTCCTAGAGTAGTATTCATAACTTTATTCTCATGTGTTCTCTTCTAGAAGTTTTCTATAACTAACTTTTACATTTAATCAATGATCCAACTCAAACTAACTTTTATGTATGAAATAAGGCAGGGGTTGTGGTTTATTTCTTTTTCTTTTCCTCCCAAATTGATATCCAAGTTTTCCATCACTATTTGTTAATATTCTTTCATTTCCCCATTAAATTTTTCTAACACTTAAAAAAAAACAACTATCATATATGTATAAATATATTTCTGTTCTATTTCTATTTGTTCTCACTATTGTATATTACACAATTTTGATTACTGTAATTTTACTGTATATTTGGTGTCCAGTTTTGTTTTTCTTTTTTCAAGAATAGTTTAGGTTCTCTTTATTTTTATATAAATTTTAGAGTCACTTTGTTAATTCCTATTAAACACCTCCTAGGATTATAATTTAGATTACCTTGTATCTATAGATCATGTTTGGAAACATTGATATTTTAATAATACAAGTATTTTTATGATGAATATAATTTGTATTTCTATTTATTTAAAACTCTAATTTTTCTCAGAGATAGCTTTTGTGTATCATTGATTTTAGTTTTCAATGTAGATATTTTGCATAACTCTGGTTAAGATTATTCCTGAGTATTTTATTTCAATGATATTTTAATGATTCTATTTTCATTTTTCCAATAGTTTAATGCTAATAATATAATAAGAATGTGATGGATTCTTGTTCTTAAATTGTGTGCCTTGCCAATCTAACTTATTAATTATGAAAGTTTTTTTTGTGTGTTCCTTAAGGTTTTTAAACTAAACAATTATGTCATTTGTGATTTTATTACTGCCTCCCAGTACTATTTTCTTATATTATATTGTTTTATTTCACTGTCTAGACATTAAGTCAAATATTTTATAGAACTGATGAGAGAAGATATCCTTGTATTTGATCCTAATCTTAGGGAAGAGTATGCTGTTAGCTGTAGATTTTGCCAGAATGAGTATTTGTTGGGGTGTGTCTAGTTATTAAGTTATTGTCTATAGATACCATGATTTATAACATTAGGAAATAGATCAACATACTGCTATGTTGTTTATTTTTTCTCTGTTTTTATATTTCTATGGCATTTTAAAATAGATTTTATCACATGGATTTTAAAAATATAGTTCCCAACTTGAATTAGGTAGCTTAGATCAATTCCTTATTAGTTGCACATTTACTGAAGTATGGGAAGATCAGAGTAGTGTGTTTACATGCGGGATATGTGTTTGTGGGCTGTGTATGTGTGTACATGCATGAGTGTGTTCTAGGTATAGGTAGATAAGTAAGGAAGATGGACACAAGGACACCTTTATTTCTTTACTTAACTTCTGTTAAGCACTTTTGGAAGATAGAAAAACACAAAAACATAGACCTTATTTATTTTCTTTACTCTGGGCTCTCCTGACAAGGCAACAGGGTAATACACTCATTAATAAAGAGAACTATTAAATGTGAGAGAACCTTTATTTATTTAATTTTTAAAACTTTTTTAAAAGATTTTTTAAATTTGTTTTTAGAGAGGGGAAGGGAAACATCAATGTGTGGTTGCCTCTCACGCGCCCCCTACTGGCGACCTGGCCCACAACTCAGGATATGTGCCCTGACTGGGAATCAAACTGGTGACCCTTTGGTTCGCAGGCAGGCCCTCTATCCATTGAACGACACCAGTCAGAGTGTGAGAAAATTTGTAAATAAATGAGAGAGATCTGATTGTTGATGTGGAAAGATTAGTGAACCTGACACTTGGCACATTAGTTATATTTTTCACACATGTAAGGAATTATAACAGATATCCATAGTATTGTTATTGTTTGTGCTATGAATTTTTGTTGGCAGATGAATTACTCCATGTAATTCCTTGCAACAGCAATTCTTTCAGGAATTAATCCACATTAGCAACACCAGAGAAGGATAATTTTCTTTCTGTCTCTATTATGATTAACTAAAAGTTCATCATGAAAATGGAGATGACCTATGTTTTGCAAAATGAAGTAAGAGAGTTTAAAGTTTTAACAACGTTTTCAGAAACCGTGCTCTTCTCTCTCATTTGGGGAATACCTAAAGGGAAGAGACGGTGAAATTTTCTTCAGAAAAAGCTTCCAAAGTCTAAGCTCTGTTCCTTTGTCTGCTGAATAAATACGTGCTAAGCTGCGTGTAGCTTGCCATCATCCTTTGGCATTTTTCACGCTTCTTTAGCTGTGAGATTTATCACCACAGCCACAGATCTCCTTATAAGGATTTTCACTAACTGAAGTGATACCTATTCATGGGAATGGTTGTTGATAAACTGCAGGGCTCACCATTGTTATAAACGATCCTAGTGCCGTTGAGACTCCACATGTGTAATTTGTGGTGAGTAGGAAGAATAGAAGAGATGATGTGCATTTCCTTCATCTCTCAAGGGAGCCAGTAGTCAGATAGCTGAGCCCTAACGTGGATTCTTCTCAAAGCCTGATCCGCAATGCTTTTTTCATGGTTTCATTATGCTTTGTGCTTCCTAACATTAGCAGACGGCTCAGGGTTCAGTTTTAACAAAGTGACTTCTCTGACCTCCGTTCAGCAGCATTGTTTTTAGGACAGTGAAAAATAATTGAATTTTCCATGTGGAAGCATCTTAGCAAACCCCTTAGAGGTTGCTTTAAAAATAAGAATATGAAACTCTCAGAAAGAGGCAGACTGTAAACAAAAATTCTTAGAAAACATTCTGGACTGTGGGGTAAAGAATTAAGTTGATGTGCAGAGGCCGAAAAGCATCAGGTGTGTGGGGAGAGGTTTTAGCACATTGCAGAGACACTTATTAATAAGTAGGATGTGATAAAATACAAATTAAAAAGGCAAATTGAAGCCACAAATTAGACACTTAGAAATACTAATAAAATGAGACATTTAAAGTGTGACTTATCCAAATGCATTATATAAAATTATACCTATACAGGAAATTTGCATCTGTCAAAAAAGAAAAATGTCACATAGGTTAAAAGTAATTTAATATTTTATAAATTTCTCAGAGAAGTAAAAAGAGCAAAACTGTGTAGCAGATTGTAGCATCTGTTGAACTTTCAATTAAAGGTTTTAATTTTGAATTTTATGAATACGTTTTCTTCTCAATATTTCCCCATCATTCATATGTTTGCACATCTGTTTGTTATATACTATTAACACCATTCATGATACAAATATTGAATTAAACTACAGAAGTAAATCGCATATAATACATTTATAAATGCCATTTATACAAAATGCCAGGGATAATGAAGTGAAAGAATGCCTAGTTGTAAATTATGTGCCTTGCAGCATTATATTTGGTTAGGATGCAATATTAATAAAGACAAGAAATAAATTTAAGTTGGCTAGTCAACTACCTTATGCCATTTTTTCCATAGGCACTTATGTTTTTAAAAATATTTCTCTCTGACATAAGGAAACAATGGTTAAAACCAAAACAAACTAATTAAGCTTATATGTGAGTGGATTTTTTTTTTTTGCAGCTCTAATCATGTATTTAAAATAACCTTCATTTGCTTAGTCCACAGTTGTTTATTGAGTGCTCATTATCTTTAGACACGAGATTCTGGGGCCTGGTCACAGTTCTGATACTTACCAGCACACAAGGCATGACCGGTTAAACTTTTAATAGTGTGTCATCCAAAATAAGCAATTTAAACGGTCTGAGTTTCAATGTAATTTTATGTAATACAGGAGTACATTACCCATTTTTTCCAAGTTGAGATAACCTTATGCCTTGAAGTATCTGAAAAGGCTTCGTAAGGTGAAAAGTGAGAATATGAATGAGGGTTTTTTTTTCACAATAGTAATACTATCATAACAAATTTGTTGACATGTTCATGTACCCCAGAGCCTTTCAGTTGGGATATTTACTCTGCTGGTATTGTCACATATCCAGATTAAAATGAAAGCATAATAGTTCTGTGTTCAACGTTAATACTCTAATACATGAATTTATAAACATAAACGTATAGACCTTTATTATATAGGTGATATTTTGTTCTTTAAAACATGACCAAAAGATACTAGTTCTATTATTAATCTGATTCTAAAAATTTTTTTATAAACTCTTTTTTAAAACATTGATGTTTACTGTGAAAAAAAATGGATATCATGTCATTAGTGCACCAACTATATGAGAGGGGTCTCTAATTAGTGACTTCTCATTTAAAAAACGGTTCCATGCAAACTATTGACTTTGGCTGCATTTTAATGTGACAGTCCCCTGACCAGGGATATATAAAAACACTATGTGACAATAATAATGAGTGCAATATAAAAATCGCCATGGCAAGCACCTTGTCAATCTGACACTGACAGGCCAGACATATTGATTGGCTGGAGCTGGCAGAAGATTAAGCAACCAGGAAACAGAGACAAGTGCAGGTGGATAACACAACCCACATGTTACACCTCTTCCTTTAAATTATGCACTGATCTGAAATGGCTGCTGCATGGGATTTTGAGTTCAACTCACGGTGACCGTGAAGTGGAAATGGCTTGTAAGTCCCTCCTGGAAATAGCAATAATGTTACGTTCAGCCTAAAGTATTTGAAGGAAAATTGCTGTCACCAGTAATAGAATTTATAGTTAACTTTGCCATTGTAGATAAATCCATGGTTTTGACTTTGTGACCACTGAAACATAAAAATTAAACCTTTTAGCCATGGCCAGGGCTTTTGTACTAAATGGTAAAAGACAGTAATGATTGCTATCAGGAAGCTATTTCTAGCCATCATTTCTTGGGGGAAGAAACAATTTTCAAGCATGTCTGAAGTTTCATTTACAGTTAATTGGATGCTCCATAGTAAAGGCTTTATAAATTGATTTATGAAAAGAGCTTCTAGAAGCCCCTGGCTCAGCCCTGTGCCTTTGGTCTGAGTGTACTCTGCTTTTGTTATTTTTGCTAATGCATTGGATGAGGACCTTTTGTTGATAATAAGCTTAAAAAACATTTACTTTGCTTACATGTTCGTAGAGGATGTTGCAACAGAATTTTGCTGAATGGTTGGGCTACAAATCAAATACAACATCAAATGCTTCCTTGAGACCAGTCAGGGCATTCACAGGGAGTAATAAATATAAGTGCTGGTTATTCCACAGTAGAAAGCCTTAGAATACTACCATTTTCTGAAATTATGTCCTGTAAGTTAATATTAATTAGTTTTACTAAGGCAAAATAAAATAGGTGATTATCCAGATAGTGTATATTTTTCCTCTTCCCTTAAATAGGGGGGTTTACTAAAATTAAGGGGAAGAACTAGAAAGATTACTATACTTTATAAAAATAAAAGCACATCAAAGGGAAATCAGAAACACTGTAAGAGTGCCCCCAACATCTGGGTAATAACCAGGAATAAACTAAATGATTGCTATATATGTCTCATTCAATTTTGAGTACAACTTTTATAAACCTTCGGATGTTCTTAAAAATATAGTGTATTGATGGATCTTGAGAATATTATGCTAAGCAAAATAAGTCAGAAAAAGCTAAAAGCCATATGATTTCACTCATATGCGGACTATAAAACTGAAACTCACAGACACAGACAGACCACAGCATGGTTGTCACCAGGGGGAAGGGGGTGGGGATGTAGTAAAGGGTAAAGGGGGCCAGTTATATAGCACTGGAGGTGATTTGACTGACTGGTGGGCACACAATGCAATATACAGATCATGTACCATATAAACACACCTGAAACCTAATGATCCTAAAAACCAATGTCACCCCAATAAATTAATAAAATGAAGGTATTAAAACTGGCCTTTAAATCTTATACAGTGTTTCAGTCTTACAGAAGAGGAACTATGAAAACAGGAAAGGACGATAGGGCATGTCTTTGTTGATTAGAATTTGACAACACTCAGAGAAATGAAAAGAACACATGAGGGCTTGGGACATAAGAGTAGAGAAAATCCTTAGCTTTAATACAATCCACACTCCAGATGTTTACTTCATATCACATTTTCACTAATGTCTGACTCCTCTGTCTTATCACATGGTGGTACCACCTGGCAATGAGTGAGTCATAGAGGCATCTCCTTCTTTATCTCTCTATAACAGGGCATGAATAAAGTGTTTGCCTCTTTTATTACTGTGTTATTTTGCTTTATAATTTTAAAAATGTATAAAGGAGGGAAAAAGGAAATTATAATGTATACCGATATCAGCCAATCTTCAGATTTACAAATTAACATGTAGACTGTTTTGCCATGTGTTCAAATTCAAAGGGAAATGATGTGAATTTAAAGTCTTATACAACATCTTGGGAATATGTAATTGACATATTCATTTAACAAATGAGGCGTGATTAAAAATTCATGTTGTTTTGGCGCTCAGATAATGGACTTCCCCGTACCCCAAAACAACAACAAAAACAAAAACAAAAACAAAAAAAAACCCAAAACACATATAATGTTATTTTTCAATGTTCACATACTTGTTTTGTTTTAGAGCACTTAATATATTAATGTGAAAATTTTGTATAAATGAAATTACTTGGGATTTAAAAATAAACTATTCTTGTAAACAAAAGGGGATTTGAAACTGAAGGTTTACATTTTTAGATTAGCTATAAAACCATAGTATCTTTAAAATGACAGGATAATAATTTTTTTATGTTAACTTGGTATATTACATAGAAAAAATGGAAAGTCTATAATTCTTAAAACTGTTATGTTCAAATGAGAATATTGTTTTAAACACATGGGAAAGGAGAATTTAAAGTAAAAGTCAGGGGAAATCAGGCTTTCCCATGGAAAAAAAAATAGCTGTTGAGAAATCCTGTTAAGCCAGGACACTATTGCTTTTACTAAATCCTACAGATGAATAAATAATATATTTAATCATGCAAAGAATAAACTAGCAGCATTAAGTGTATTAGTTTTCTGTGGCTACTGTAACAAAATCACCACTTGGTGGCTTAAAACAACAAAAATATATTTTCTCAGAGTTCAGGATGCCAAAAGTTCTGAAATTGTAATCACTGGGCTGAAATCAAGGTGCGCAGAAAATGCACTTTATCCAGAGACTCTAGGGGAAGTTCTGTTTCTTGACTCGTTCACTTCTACTGGCAGCTGGCCTTCCTGGGTTTGTAGGCACGTCACTCCCATCTTCAAGGCTAGCATTTTCAACCTCTTTGCTGCATCTTCACATCGCCTTCTCCTCTGTGTGTACAACAAATTACTCCCTGCTGCTCTCCTATCATGAGATTTGTGAGCCAGGTAATCCTGTGTAATCACCATATCTCAAAAATTTTAATTTAATAACAAGTGCAAAGAGCTTTTTTATATATAAGGTGACATTTCCACGTTCCAGGAATTAAGACTTGGCATCTCTGAGAGACCATGATTCTGCATAAAAGTCAACTCTAAGAGATGTTCTGGTCCTTGAGGCTTCTGGTCATCATGGTATAGGAGCTAATTAAATCTCTGGATCTAAACCAGGAGAGCAGAAGTAGTTCTTTAAAAAAAAAGGTAAAAAAGATAGCTTGAAACCTGTCTCTATAGGTCAGATAGCAAAAGAGAGAGGCTTCTGCTACCTAGGAACAGAAGCCTGCCTAAATTCCCACCATTAACTGCTGCCAGGATCCCCATATGATGTCACATTCCTTTCTGCTTGATGAGGCTTGGATTCTATTAGAAACTCAACTTCCTTCAGACAATCACTTGTTCTCAATTCCTGCATGTCCTAGCTTTACCAGTTCCTTAAACTCAGAGTTGCATACTCAGCCACATTTCTTGAAGTAAGTCTTTTAGACTAACTGAGAATTCCTTGGAAAGGTAGAAGGAGGATGCTAAAACCCTGAATGGGCTGGAGTTAAAAAGTCAGCCTTGATTATTGAGCCTAGAAGATTCAGTAAATATTTGTCAAATTAGTGCAGGAGAGTAAAGATTGAGTGTGGATTATGATATATAGGCTTGATCAAGAGATTATGCAAAGGCCTAGAGGCTTTGTCATCAGTTCAGCAGGTTTGGGTCATACGAAAGTCTAAGTTAGAGAATAGTTAGAAATGAGGTTGACAAAGTAAGAAGGATCTAAGTTGTGAGTGGCTCATGCAATTCTGAATCTGTATATTCTACCAAAGAAAACTGTAATTTCTGTTTTTAGGACTTGGTCAGATAAAATTTTCACACTAGGTGGATCATTTTGGCCTGAGTACAAAGTACTTAGAAAAGTCAAGACTGCAGATGAAAAGGACAATTATAAAACTTTAAAAAATTAACATAGATGCAGAATAAAGGTAGTTTGTGCTAAATTAATAACAGTGTAGATAGGGAGAAAAAACTGTTTTGAAACAGAATTATGTGCATTAATTTATTAAAAATGATAGGAAACTTGCCAAAATATCTTAGAGAAAATTGATAAAAAATGTAAGTTTTATTTTTTATTTTTAAAATATATATTTATTGATTTTAGAGAGAGAGGAAGGTAGAGAGAGAAAAACACACATAAGAGAGAAACATTGATGGGTTGCCCCTCCCAACCCCATACATCCCCCAACTGAGGATTGAACCCCCAACCTAGGTATGTGCCCCAACCAGGAATCAAGCTCACGATTTTCCAGTGTACAGGTTGATGCTCTAATCAACCGAGTCACCTGTCCAGGGCAAGAATGTAACTTTTAAATTGCTTATAATTTTAGCTAAATCTAGAATCATGTGCTAAAATGCAGCATTTTAACAAACTTATCTCACTAATCGGAAATGACAAGAAGCCCTTAGGTCACTGTTCTGTTAAATTTAGCTTAAATTAGGGAAGAGTATTTTGTTTGTCCTATCAGATCTTTTCCCCTGTTTTGTTTTAGGTAGTTTTAAGGGCTTACATGACTTGAATACAATCTATATGACCGTTACTCTATATGAAATGGGCATTTTTTCTAACATAGGTTTGAATCTATTTGGTAAACATGGTGGTAATATTTTTGACGGTGCATTTTATTTTCCTGTTTTCAATCTACATCACACACACTTAGTTTTCTTTGCACAGGAGAGGTAATGACTTTTGAATCTGCAATATAAATCCACATAAAGAAAAATCTTGACTGCACTAAAGTGGTCCTAGTTATTTCTTTGCAGGCTTATTTAACCTTCTGCTTAAAATGAAGTGTCTTTCAAACAGGTATTTTATGAAAATGACATTTTGGCATGTGTATATTCTCATTTTTGCTCATCTGACATGTTCTACTCAATTTTTAAATTAAACATGTCTGTAACTCTTCAAATCTTAGGTTCAATGTCATTTATGAACATAAAGTTTTTCTTTTTTCACTGTTCATCATTGTCAAGAGGAAAAGGCAGATAATTTTAGGATATCAAATTTCATGAAGTTCACCCTGAAATTTATTGTTCCAAAGATAAGATACAAGGTGTATAAAATAAAAACATTACCTCTTCTAAAGTATCGTTGTAAGATTAAAAAAAGAACATGTAAAACCAATTATTTTAATTACAGCCAACTTAATGCTGATATTATAAAGACAGCTTATTTTCTCAGCATCAGTAGAGGACAGCCGGGTGCCGAGTGCAGCCTGTGTCCGGGGGCCACTCCTCTGAAGAGAGCTCACGGGTATAGAGAGGGACTTGATTCAAAGAGAATCCTGTCAATTACTGCAGTGACATTAAAAGCAGTTGGCAAGATTTTTCTCACTTTAAGAAATTATTTACCATTTTCCTCCCAAAGCATTATCCTGTTCACACTTAATGCTTCAATGAGCTAATGAAAGAACATAACACACGACTATTTCACCTGTTTTTGAGGTAAAGTTTCTTACCCTGAGGTTGGACTACGGATTCACATCAGTTTTGAACCCCAATTGTGTTGCTTTTCTGCCATATGAAAGGGTGAGACCACAGAGTACCCATCTCAGGTGACCACTCCAAGGCATTAAAAATAGGGCAGCAGGCAGATGGAATGGTTCAGGAGTCAAAATTTGCCTGTTACATTGTACCAGACAAATAAAGTTAACATTAAATAGCTAATTTTCTTCAGGCTTAGGTTGGTAATAATCGGAAACAGTGGATTCTTAACAATCTTCTAATTCATAGAATTCTCTATTTCTAAAATGTATTTATCAGCCTAATTGCACATTTCTTACATGCCATTTTAGGTGAATAAAGAGCTTCATTAGCATTAATTCTCTAGAACATTCAAAATTATTTGAAGAGTAGCTAGAATGAGAATAGCCCTTAGTCCTATTAGACAGCACAATTTTTGCAAATTCCTCTCAATTTTACTGTCTAATTTATTATCAACATTTAAATTGAGAAAAATCAGAGAATATGTCAAAATATCTGTATTCATAAATTACATTTTAATCATATTTTAAATTATTGATTTAAGGCACATCTTGAAAAAAAAAAAAAAACTAATGTACAATTCTCCACCCAACCTTGTTGGTTACATTTTATTTGTTAGTTCATCCAAGCCATTAACTTGTACAGTTCCTCATAGCCTGAATGTTGCCAACTGTCTACTCACGGTACGATTCAGTACGTGCCTCTGTCTTTACTATGTCCTGCAAATCAGCAGTTGGTTCCAAAGGGTCGAACAACCTCCTCTTTAACACCTAAATTGTGGACTTGGAGCAGGCAGAACAGTTAGACGAAAGAGCACATGTTGCTTTAAGCTACCCCCGTTTGTAATCATATTTTTACAACAGCTCTAGGAAACTAAAGCATCAATTTAATTAATGGCATATTAGAAGCTGGAGTGCCGCTATCAACATATGTACAATAACCCTGAGTGGCCCATGACAAAATTAGTTCATGAAGACCAGCAGTACATTGCCGAGACTTTCATAAAATGGTTAAGTGCTACCTCGAGCACCGGCAGCCCTAGCTATGGCTTCAGCACTGCAAAATGTCCATCCTCACTTCAGCTGTGGAAAGGAGCCAACAGCAGTTTGTCTCATGGACAAATGATTTTTATTCATGTTTACTGTATTCACAGGGTTTTTTGAAATCACCAACTTACTGTCATTATTTGAAAGAGTTTTGGACTCGATGTAGATTCTGAGTGTGAAAATATACGATCTTCGTGATAGCGTGATATTACCAGAAACTAAAGAATAAGCCA
Source organism: Mormoops blainvillei (assembly GCA_004026545.1). NCBI lineage: Eukaryota > Metazoa > Chordata > Mammalia > Chiroptera > Mormoopidae > Mormoops > Mormoops blainvillei. Next base: position 32,599 of record PVJD01006601.1, on the reverse strand, counting down.
GACTGACCGACATGCATTGGTGACACACGTGACTAACAGAGGCCTTGTCATAAATTCAGCAAAGGTGCCAGGTGAGGTTATTAGGAAGAGCCTGGGCGGGAGCCACCTGTAACATTCCACAGGCAGATAAAAATAAGTTACTATTGTTTCCTTCCCTTGGAACTAAGTAACAGGCAAAGCACTTGGTTGGGTTTTAGATTTTGGAAAAGGTGTGTTTCACATATGGAAATTTTGTTAGCACCTACCTGAAAGAAAGGCGTTATATTTGTAAAAAGGCCTCAGACAGTAGGCTATGCCTGAATTCTGGAAAGTGCTAGCTCAGTCGGTGCCCACGTAGTTGACCATCATTTAAAACCCTGGGCAAGAAGGCTCAGGTGAGCTTTCCTGATTGATAACGTTTCACATATGTCAACACACATAGCCCTTGGGAGAATTAGGCACATCCACATAACCCCTCTGGGAGAGGACACCCGGAAGCTTATGTCTCGTTTCTGCTGGACTTCACCCATACACTTTTTCAACTTTGCTGATTTTAATCTCTATTATTTGGGCGTAAGTAACTTTAGCCGTAAGTACAACTGCTTTCAGGAGTCCTGAGAGTACTTATACAAATCTTCAAGTCTGAGGATGTTTCCTGATAACCTCTAAAACAGAAATCAACTGTCTTAAGTATTTTTAAATTTATTTTTATTTATTTTTATATCACTATTTATCCTCCTATACTCTCTTCCACGTCGGCCCAACCCCCAATACCCGCAATTACCACACTTTTATCTATGTCCTTGACTTCTCTTTTTTTTCCTTTTTACTTGATTCCTCTACCACCCAATCATCCTCAGAGCTGTCAACTGTCTTAATTTTAAAGATAGTTTAGTGTTAGAAAACAAAGTCCCATTCGATTGCTCTTTGCATCATCTTTTCTCCTTTGTGCATATCCCTGTTTTCATCTAGTACCATTTTCCTTCAGTCTTCTAGAACGTGAACATGTGGGGATTCCCTCTTTCAGCTTTTGCAGTTTTAAGCAAGGTTTTATTTTGCCTTCACTTTTGATAGATTTTTTCACTTGGAATGGAATGTTCTGTCCGGTAGATACCTCGATTTCCCAAGCTTCAGAGCTCTGTCTTCCCATCTGAAGGATTCCACTGGAGTCTGAGATCCCTCAAAGCCACCTTTGAAGCTCTGCCCAAGCTCGAAGCAGGGACAGAGTGTTCATCTTTTTTGTTTCCCACAGATTCAGAGATCACTGTCTTCTGCTGTGTGATGCCCAGTGTCTTCAAAACCATTGTTTTATATAATTTATTGTGAATTTATTAGTTACTTCAGGCAGAAAAGTACATTATAGTCCCTGGGACTGTATCCCAACCAGAACGGGATGTCGTTTCCAGGCATATCCTAGACAAGTCCCTCTCACTGACTGGTGCTTCCTCCTTCTCCCCCCACCTCCCCGAGGAACAAGTAGAGTTCCCGCTCATTTTGTGCTTCTCCTGTGCCAGTCCAAGGGAGAGGAGCCCTGGTTCCTTTAAGTGGAGATGATGGTTATAAAAGATCTGTTTTCAGGTGTTCTTAATGCTTTGGCATTGTCACTATTTGCAAGTCACGTGGACTAACTAGGGAAGTTTTGTATGTATGCGTGTATCTATGTACATGTGTAAAATAGCCACAAACATGTTTTCTTGCATGTTAAAAGTTGCAAAAATATCTAGAATTATAATTTCTCTAACATTAATGAAGTAACCAGAGTAGTACATAAATTTAGCAAATGTTGACCACGTTTTCATTAGTGACATTGAATCTTAAGGAAATAAAAATATATAACAATTGACTATGTGGTATAGTCTATAAGTTCAAGATAACATAGATGTGAACATTTATTTTATCTGGTGCCTTTGCTGATATTGTGCCTGATCTTTCCCCCAGGAGCATTGTATATTGCATATTGTATATTGTATATTGTTCTAGATTCAGTTCAAAATAAGTAATAAGAAGTATCAGGTATCTTGATAGCTTTCATTACTTCAGTTCCTATTAAAGCCTTTTTTTTTTTATGTTTGAAAACTATATTTTCACACAGTGAAAAGGAATACATGAACAAAAACCTTCCTATCATTCACAACATGTTGCCTAAAGTACCTGTTAGCTGTATTCATATAGGCTTTTAAAAATTGACTCATAGGGCCCTGATTTTCCTCTCCAGTGCTTGGGAAATGGAGTAAGTCACTTAAAGAAGCTCTGTAATTTCATCTATATGTTGCTATTTAAATGAGAACATATGTTTGATACAATACTATGAAAATCTTGCCTTGAAGGAACTTCACAAAAATAATAGCTAGAAAGCAATGCCAAAGTTCAATCATTCTCCTATTGAAAAGTGAGAGTTAGAAAGGCACAGGAGACTGAATTATTGACATCCACAGTTCTTAGGGTGGTGCGCGTAATGTTTTATTTAAAATGCAGTCGTAGTCAATGGAACCATGGAAACCATGTGTGTAAAGGAAAGTTGCATTTAACTGTTCAGATAGCTTCACAAATTTTAACATAATATATTTTAAAATATCTCTTTTAATTTATTCTAATATTTGTTTCTTATTTAATCTTTATTGTATTTTTTCTCCTTGGTATTTAGTCCCTTTACACCTCCTTCCCCCCAGCAATCGCACTGTCGTCCATGCCCATGAATCCTTTTTTCCTTTTTGCTCGATCCCTCCACCCTTTCACCTCCCCCTCCTCAGCGGCCATCCTGCTCTCCACCTATGAGTCTCTTTTAACACCCGGGTGGTAGAAATTATATTTCTTTACTGTTTAAACATTTTTGATTAACCAATTCTATTCAATATGAAGACTTTTATAAAAGTTTTGTAAAAAGAAGTAAAAAAATGCTAGCTTATTTGAAATAATAATGTAATAGAAACATAGAAATAGCTCTAAATAGACCTACTGGCTAAAGATGGGTGATTTTTCAAATGGGAAGCCATGTTTATATATGGCTTTTTGGTGAAAAATCTAGTTTAAGGAGAGTGAATTTTGACATTTATGGTACTAACAATTGCTGCCCCTTTGACAGGCCTCCTCCCTCTTGTTCCTCATCTCCAGTCAGGAGGAAGAAATTAATACATACCAAGTAAGAGGATATGAAGGTTCGGTATTGTTTGGTGGTGTATCGCTTTGACAGTCCTGACCTCTGTGGACACTAAATCAGATAGTCTAGATTATTCTAAAGCTAAATATAAACTATTGATTTTTCTTTTTTGTCAGAAAGGGGTAATTGGTGTCATCTTCAAGCCTATTTATTTTTGAGCTTCTGGAGTTTCACACATTGTTATTATTGCTATTGTTTCTTAATTATTTTTCAACAATGGTCCAATATTGCTTGTTTCTGATTCAAAACTGACACGGAATCATCAGTTGGACAACTCTCTTCCCATTTTCAGATGTTAATTTATAATTTATAATACTTTATATAATGCCTCTATAAACTATTAATTTGTTTAATGTGCTCATATCTTGCAGGAAGCTTTATTAAACTTCTTCCATGATTTCCCTCTAATTTTTAAAATAATCACTTCAAATCTTTTCTTCAGACTTTATGTCAAAATACCTGACACAAATTGAGGGTGTGTAAATATTTCTATATTAAATTAGACATATGTTTCATTTGACAAGGTCACCTGAAAGCCCCTGTGGGAATTCAGTCACTTCCCTGTTAATAATGGAGGTGCGACCTATTGTCACACTTCAGGTACTGTACAGTTTTCAAGTGAATAACTCCTTAAATTTGAATTGTGTTAATTTTTATTCTGCTACTTAAAATAATTACTTCTCTGCCTCTCATATCTAAACAATCTAACATAACCACTGCAAACAGAATTAGATGGTTTTTGAGGAGGAAGGAACATTTTGTGTTTCCTCACTTTCCAAAGGTTTGTATCTTATTTCTTATTACAGTATATAAGGCTCAACCCAATCTTCCCTAAACTGTCCTTTCCTACTTTTTAGTTGAAAATGCATGTTATGTACTGTGCACCACAGCCTCCTCGATTTATTTGAGTCATTCCTTAAATATGCCTTCATCAGTTACCACTCCAAGTTATTTTTCTCTTTGCTATTCTTTCTTCAAATAACCTTAAACCAATTTACTCTGAGAAAAAAGCATATTTACCTTTTAAGGTCATTTTTTAAATATCCCTAGATATAAAAATTTTTATTCTGTTCAATTATTGGCATGTAAAAGGAATGGTTTCAGTGTAGTATACTAGGAAAAAAAAAAAGAAACCTGACTCCCCACTCTGTTACTTACTAGTCTTTGTGAATTTTTATTAGTCATTTACTGTTTCTGAGCCTCGGTTTCTTCTACTGCAAAACAGCATGTATGGGCACTTTAGAGTTGAAAGAAATAACTGAGATAAAGTATTCAAATCACACATACAGTTTTGACACACCATAGGCCCATGATATGTGTTGATACTAATTAATACTTACATTGATTAATATAGTTATCTCCATGAAGACAAATATAAGAAAATATATCTCTGTCATTGAAAAGAAAGATCATGAAAAATTTAAAAATAAATTTGTATCCTCCAAAACCAGTTTAAACCTAAATAGCAGACATAATTTGTTTGGCATTCAGCACATACAAGTCCCATTTCTCCAAGGGTAAAAATGCAATAGTTGCCAATGATTACAGGCTGCACAGGATTACTGTAGCATAGAGATGAGAAGATTATACTGTGTTTCAAGACACATCTTTTTGTTTCATTTATCAGAGACTTCTATCTCTATGTCAGTGACTTGGCTTGTATTTTAAGGGACTCATTTTGGGAAAATCCTGAAATTCAAGCACATGAATGCAGTGCAATTATTGATAACTGTTTTTGATGTAACTCCATAAAACTAAAATTAAAATGAAAGTTTTCAGTTACTTAATGATTTGGAATTTACATTTTATACACAAAATGATGCATGGCATAAGATAAGGTCATTAACAAGTCATCATGGTTCATTTACTTTTCATTTAGTTTTAATTATTATAGTTTCTTTCCAAATGGAAATATAAAAATATAGTTTTATACAAGATTTAATATGAAATTGCATTATGTCATTTATGCAATAGAAAAATAGCTTATGAGGTCACACTGTGTTTTCCTCTGATATTATAATTTGTCAGATGGATGAGAAATAGTTGATTGGCAAGACAAATACAAACAAGCAAGATCAATGGTCTTTCGACCCCATGGATAAGAATATTGGAGTATTAATGTTTACCCATTATCTTTCACAGGTTTCTGTTTAGGTCTGTGCCATGAATACCAAGTTCACCTGCTTGGAACCTCCGAATAAAGCATATTGACTGAGTAAAAAGAATTGAGGGTAAGCATGATAGACTGGTGCCCTCTTATACTAAGCATTAATCATTAGAACAAGCAATTAAAAAATGTATAATTAGGAAATCTGTAGCATTTAAAGTCAATATTTTAAGCTGGATTCAAGTTACATTGTCCTAGGCATTCACTCCTTCAGTTAGTGGCAAAAACAACCAAATAGGTTCATTTATAGAAATAATTCTTAATTTATAATACAGATTCTTAGTATTCTGATTTAAAAAGCTTTATCAGAAATATTTTTAAAAATTTGATCTTCCTTAGACATTGAAAGTATTAAAATTGGTTATCTACTTTGTAAATTTATCAAGTAAAGGGAGTTTATAAATTCCATATGGCACAATTAATGTTTTAAAATATCAACTCGAGGTAACAGGAATCCACAGTATATATGATGAATAAAATATATTGAAAACATGTAGATGGAGAGGATTCAGTATCAAACTGGCTTCAATTTAACTATCGATTCTTTAAAAAGCTTATTAATCTTTTTGGATTTCTGTCCCTTTTCTGATTTGTCCTCCTACCATTTATGTGGCTCCAACTAGAATCCTCTACCTGGTGGGTTTCTGAAATATCTTTAAAAAGGAACATTTTTGCCATTTCCATATGGCCCAGTGTGCTCCCAGCTTATTTCTATATGTCCCCAGAATTTTTTTCCAGTCACCCATTTTCTGCCAATCATCCCACTCATCTTCACATCTGCTACAGAGCTACATTTTCTGGGGTGCCGGGAAAGAGTAACACTTTTGTTTCTTTCTCCACATTTTACTTCCGAATGCAGACAAGAAATTAGTTTGGTTAAGTAAGTGAACCCTGACTCTGTAAAACACTTGTCAATATTCAGTGCCAAATGGATTTCTAGCTACCTTGTGCCGTGCTGACTCCACAGAAGACGGATATTAACTTACATGAGCCTGAAATCTGAACAGAACCCAAAGTTATCTTTAGTGAGTCTAACGAAATGTTTCTTAGCAAACAATGGGGACATGCGCACACACACACAGGAGGCTGACTCAGAAATTCCATTCCATTCCATTCCATTTTGGCTTTTTTATTGAATTATTCTTTACTTGGATATTTTGCATAAACTAATCTTAAACATAATGTTTTGGTTATTATATAGAAGCTCATTTTTTAATGAGGTGTGAATTTTGGTAAATCATGCAATAATGGAGCCTTCATCTCCTTAGCTATAAAATTAGGTAGCTACACCGCCTAATGATGGGGAAAGGGAAACTCCCAGAGCGGCTATATTAGAGGAGTTTGGGCAAGGGACCCAGGTAGATGGAGGAAGTGCCCAAGTTTACATCATGTACCTAATAAACAACTTGGTCACTTAAGCTATACTTTCTTCCATATTGGGTTAGTAACTTCAGAAATTACAGGCAGATAGGATAAAATTGAGGAGTACTAGAGACCCAGGGGATTGATGCATGAAGATCATTTTCTGGTTCTTGGGTACATCACGAAAACCAGAGGAAGTTACAATTCTGCCAGAAGAGGGAAGGAGGAGGAAAAGCGGCCATGAGCTGTTCTGGTGTCTAAATCTGGCGAGAGCAGCGGCAGCACAATCAGTGTGAGAACCCCGTTCCATTACCTGGGGTTCCACCTAAAAGCAAACCACGCCCTATAGCTCCAAAACTGCTGGGTGGAGAACAGCGTCTGGACAGACAGGAGACCTGACCAGAAAACGAGAAACGGGAGTAGAGCCAACAGAAACTAAACTGCCAGAAAGCTAAGGTCTGGGGAAGGTCAAAAGGGCCACAGCTGAGGCCAAGTGCTCACATTACAACCACGTGCATGGCCCTGCCCAGCGTCCGTCACATGACTGCCTCATACGGATGCTTTTGGAAGAGTACAGGCAGAGCCTCCGCACCTCCTGCTGGTGGGGGAGCATCAGAACCTGGGTTTCGGCCTTTGTCAGACCGAACTCCCGCTCCACTCCACTTTTGGGTCCCGTTGGAGCTGCAGTGGAGGCCCGGGGGTGGCCAGACCCTTGCAACTGGAGCTGCAGAGGAGGAGGGTGAGTGCCGGGCTGAGGCCAGGCCTTGAGTGCTGTCCCTGTCCGGGGCAGTACTTGTCATGTGTGGTTTTTTGGCTTAGCTCCTATCCCATGTCTCCGAGATTCTGCATTAGGCTCTGAAGAAAATGATTTGTTTTTCTAGTGAATGTGGCTTTAGTGCAATTTTGTCATCCAGACTTTCGGTCAGCAAACAGACCCGGCATCCCCACCTCCTAACAGTGCTGTTTCGCGCACGAGGGTGTTTTAAATGTTGCAGTGGGTTAAAATTACATTTGTGAAATTGGGAGCTCATTCTTGAGGCGCATGAAGGCATATGGGGCCTTTGTGAACAGGGATCACGAGCTTTTGATGATTTCGGTGGAATCCTGCATTAGACAATGAGTGAGATTTGGATCCGCGTGAGCCTAATATCCCTGTTAGCATCACTGAGTGATTGTTCTGTGTCCGGCACTGTTCTGAGTGCCACCAGGGTACACAGAGACTTTTGAATGCTTATAACAATGCCTTTTTCCAGTTGAGTAAAGAGGTGTAAACAACAACATTAAAAGACCTAGAGGTCCTCGCTTTGCATATAAAGGATATCTGAAATTATTTGAATTTGATAGCATCACACAATGACTGACTAGTGTACGCTTGTGGGGAAAAACGTGTTTCGTTTTGAATTTTAGTACAACCTATTTTTGTGTAAAGTTATAAAAAAGTATACTTCCTTTGGATGGTTATGTATTTTTAAATCAATTACAGGTTTATTGATGATGGAGGCCATTATTTTATGTTTTTAGATGTCAACCTTTTAAACTCTGGATATATTTATGGCAGTAAAAGAAACTTGTTCTAAGTTCAGTTAATTCTAACTAAATGAAATGTTTCTAGAAAAATTACCAAGACACTCACAATCAATTATCCAGTCTTCACTGCTAAACAAACTGCAACATATGGAATGTTAGCCAAATAAATAAACATCAGTTATATGCTAATTTAATCTTTTTTATTTGTTTTTGACTGTTATATTAGTTAACAGTAGCTATTTATGTATGACAAATCATATGAATCAGCCACGAGGCACTCTTATCAGTAGCTTGGTTACTGGTCTCAATTAATCTGAAAGTGAATATGTCTATGTCATAAGGATGCCTTGGGTATGCCAATCAAGCTATGAGCTGGTAGGTAAATGTTTATTCCAGCTGCAGTTGCTTGATGGATATATTACCACCTCAAAACTAGTTCAGAAAAGAAATTGTGAAAAACATTCTCATAAAAAATTAAGAATTGTACTTCTCAATATATCATCTGTTTACTATAGAAACTGAAAACCACGCCTAGAAGCAATTAATTTTTTAGGAACATATTCCTTGTCTGGTGGCACAGTATCTTCAACAACCATAGAACTAACTGGCCTAATATTTAGTCCCTCATTTAAAATGATTTTTTAAAAATGACTGTTTCATAATATACCTTATCTCGCCTAGTAGTATTGATATGCTGGGTATGTCATATAATTCGGAACCCAGATGAGCTAGATATTTCCTTGGGAAAACAAACTCTTATCATCATTAGGGGTAAAAAGAACTTTGGTAAATTAAAGAAATATTAAACCTGTTGCTAAAGAGATGCTCTCCAGTATTACGGAGTACCTCAGAATTGAACTTGGAACAAGACACTATGAAACTAGCCGTTCCCTTTTAGTAAATTATTTGTTACTATTACTCTCAATAATAGCAATATGAACAGTTATACAGTCATTCATATATTATGTCCGCAATTTCATATGAGCCACATAACAACCTTGTCAAATAAGTTAAGAGATATGGTGATGACTATTATTTTTATTTTATACATAATAAAACACTTTAAATTAATTTAAGGCATTTGCCCCAAAGTGTAACACTATTCAACAACTTATAAGTAGTAAGGTATTTGTGCCATTTTCAAGGCAATTCTTTGCCTGCTATGAACCCAATGGTAGAAGGAGCACATGATGTGGACTCATCTGTTTGAGGAAAAGACACAGAAGCTGTGTTATGTGACACACAATTAAACCAAGAGTATTGGACGAAGCCTCATTATAAGTGTCACTGAGAAAAATTCAATCTGCTTCCTCTTTCTCCACCCCCAACTTAGGTATGTTTATTCAAGAGTGAAGAAAACACATTTACTGCCACACATTCTATGTATCTGCCATTATTTCTGATATTTTTATCTATCAAATTTAATATGGAAAATAAAAACCTTTAATGTATATTTAATTTTAATTAAAATCAATATGTAAAGTATATACTGGTAGTTTTACTATTTTCAGATCATTGGTATTAATAATGGCCAAAATTAAAAGAGGAATAAAATGTGGTAGTAATTAGCAATAGTAAGCTTGTATTGGGACTTTTTAATATTAACATTAAAAATTTAAAATTACATCCTTCATACAATAAAGTATAGGTTATAACTATACACTTTACCTTATATTTATTAAACTATGTATAATAAAATGTATTTAATAAAATAGGCTTTATGTGTATGTTTAATACCAGGTATAATTTTTATGAAAACAAATTTCATACTAAGATATATTTTGTCATATTTGACTTGCAAAGTAAGACAAAAAGAAACTATCTGCAAAAATATACTTGGGAAAATTTTCAGTGTTCTCAAAAGTCTTTCCTTAATCCTATGATTTTTAAATAATCCTGTTTGAAGCACTTATTTTAGAGCACTCGTTATATTTGAGATGTTTTCTTTTTCAAACTTTATCATAACTAATGTGGAGACCTCCATCTTTATTTAATTTGTTTGAGTTTAAGTAGTTCTCAGTTTAACTTTAATCAAATTCATCATATTCTGTACTTCTTGGATCATTAGAAAATTTTCTTTGCACATTATTTGAATGGATATTTTTATTGCAAATTAATCACTCAATTGAGTTCTTACTACAAACCATGTGTCTGGCATTTGTTTAGACTCAGGGATGAAAAGCACAACATTCTTTAGCCACATGGAATATGTATTTTATTTGGGAAACAAATAAATACAGGAATTAATTAATGAATCCATTTATAAGACAAACTCCAATAATTATAATTGCTCTGCAAAAGTATGATAATATGATAGAGATTCTCTACAAGTGAGCAGGTTCATTGTGTTACCTGCTCAGGGAGGGTTCAGAAAAGATCTGATGAGCTTATACTAAAATTATATAAGGGAGTCATGTGAGGATGTTGAGAAGAATATTCTAAATATAGAGACTAGGAAGTTTAACAGGTCCTCAATATTTCATTCAACATCATTTCTTTATAATATTGATAAGATGTTGTAGGAACTTAACTCATGTGTATCAATTAGCCTTTGTTATAATTGGTTTTCTTATATGCCATTTTACCAAAGTTCCAACAACCTATTAATGACATAAAGTGAGGACTTACTGTATGAAAGCCTTGAATGGGAACATAGTGATTGTGTTTGATGAGCAAGATAAGAACAAATACAAGTGGAGTGTACAGAAGGAAGAGTTTGTAAGATTAAGCCGGGTTAGATAAAATGTAATTGATTGACCATAGTAATTAGTTTGGATTTTATGCCAATTGAAATAAACAAAAAGTTTAGGAGGATTTTTATAGGGAAAATATGGGACTTAGTTTTTAAAGGATCACTTTGGCTGATATTTAGGAGGAAAAAAAACTGTGATTAAGTATTGTAGCAGGACTTACAACATGATTTTTTATGTTCAGAACATATTTGAAAAGTAGAGCCAATATGATACAATAACAGAGAGATTATATAAAATAAGAGAAAAAGAAGAATCAAGGAGTATTCCTAGGTTTATGGGAAGAGAAACTCACTGCCTGATACTTCCATTTTGATTTGAGATTACTTGGTTATGGGTTAAGGGCAGAGACTAATATTCCTGTCTGACAAAGTTGATTTGGATGTATGTGGTAGACCTCCAAGCGGAGATGGTCTGTAGTTACTTGGATATAAAGGAAGATGTCTATAGCTATATATATATGAAATCATATTTTAAAATATTTATACTTTTTTAAATTTGAAAATATGTAGTTAATGGGAATAAATAATAAGAAATGATCTTCAATGGCTGCTAAAATTAGTATGTGAAAGTTGGCAGAGAAACTTGATAATGGACTAATAAGATCGGAACCTCCTTGACATTTTTTACTGTTTAGACTGGTATATCTCCTTATTTGAAGTGAACAGCTAATGGACTTCTGGTCAAGATGGTGGAGTAGGCAAACACTGTACTCACCTCCTCTCTTGACCACTTCAGCATTACAGATAAACTACAGAGCAACCGTCATTGAGAACCACCTGAAATCTGGTTGAACAGAAGCCGTATAACTATGGTCATATAGAAGAAGCCACATTGAGACTGGTAGGAGGGAAGAGGATGCAGAACTGCCTGGTCCTACACCCACTTGTTGTGTTTAAAAATTGGGAGGAATATCTCACCAATGGAAGTTCACCTGGTGGGGTGAGAAGTCCAAGCTTTACACCAGACTCCCAAGCCCAGGGTTCCAGTGCTGGGGAGGGATATCCCCATAACTTCTGGCTGTGAAAATCAGCAGGGATTATGGCATAGTGAGATGGAGGACTTCTGGAATACCATACATTCCTCTTAAAGGGCCCACACACAGATTTACTTGGTGATGGGCTCACTTGCTCTGAGCTCCAATGCTTGGGAAGCAGCTTAAAAGGTAACAGGGACATATGGGCAAGAACTGAGTTGTCTTGATCAGGGCAAGGGCTGGAGGGGCAGCTTTCTCCCAGACAGAGGTGTTAACAGAAGCCGTTGTTCCTTTGCTGAGCCCTACCCCTGCTGGCACAGATTGGCTCTATATCTGATCTCAATCAACCTGTGAATCCTGCTTCTTAAGGCTAGCCCCTGCACAATAGCTCCTCTACCATAGTGATGGCCAGTCCTCACAACCAATCAACCTGGGTAACATTCTTCACCCTGCCCTGATGATTCCCTGAAACCCTGAGGCCCTGCTCTACCCAGGCTACTGCCAGTGACTTTTCCATACAAATGGTCTGCCTTGGCTCATGACTTTCCTAAAATCTCTGAAAGGTTTACAAATCCCAAACAAGCAGCATCTGGCCAAGGCATACCCCACACCTCTTGATAAGCAGCCATAACTTCAGTGGCAGCTGGTCTCAGTTTGCAGCTTACCCTATCCTCGATGCCTCCAAGCTCAGCACAAGTGGCAGTCATGTTTAGAGCACTTTGAAGCTCATACCAAGTGGTCCAGGATAGGGGACAGGCAGTGGCTGACCTTGGCTTTCACCTCCCAAGAGGCCTAAGAACCAGTATACCCTGTGGCCAGCTTCAGACCACACTGTAGCAGCACTGAACCACCTCCATAAATGACAGACTCAGCATGCATCAGAGCCCCACAAAAGTGAGTCCTGCTTCTTAGGGTTAGCCCCTGCAAATTAGCTCTTCTACTGTAGTCAATGCTAGCCCTTACAACCAATAAGCCTGAGAGTCACTTCCTTCCATTGATATGCCAATAGCAATCAAGGCTCAACTACAATAGGAAAGCACATACAGCCCATGCAAGGGACACATCTGGCGCATGTGGCTCAGTTGGTCAGGGACATTGCACCACTGGGCCACCCAGGACACCAACTGCACAAGGTCTCTCTACTAAGACTTGGAGACATAGCAGCTCCACCTAATACAAAGAAATAAACACATGAAGGTAGCCAAAATGAGAAGACAAAGAAATGTGTCTCAAATGAAAGAACAGAACAAAACTCCAGAGAAAGAACTCAACAAAAAAACTCAACAAGACTCTGGTTATGATCTCTGTATCTGAGATCTCTATATCTGTATGTATCTCACACATAGAGATAAAAAAACTGGTTATAAGCATGCTTAATGACCTCAGTAAGAACTTAAAAGAAGAGAGGGTAAACATAAAAATAGAGATAGAAAACATAAAAAATAACCAGTCAGAAATGAAAAAAATATAGTAATTGAAGTGAAGAATAAATTAGAGGGAGCCTACAGTAGATCAGATGAAGCAGAGGATCAAACTAGTGATTTAGAAGATAAGGTAGCAGAAAACACCCAATCTGGATAGGAAAAAAATAATTTAAAAAATGATGATAGTTTAAGGGGCCTCTGGGACAACATCAAGCATACCAACATTTACATCATAGGGGGACCAGAAGGTGAAGAGAGAGAGAAAGGAATTGAAAACCTATTTGAAGAAATAATGACAGAAAACTTCCATAATCTGGTGAAGGAAATAGACATACAAGCCCAGGAAAATCAGAGAGTCTCAAACAAATGAACTTTAAGAGGCTCACATCAAGACACATATAATTAAAATGCCAAAAGTTAAAGACAAAGAGAATTGTAAAAGCAGCAAGAAAAAGAGGTTAGTTACATTCAAGGGATCCCCAGTAAGGCTGCTGGCTGATTTCTTAACAGAAACTTTGCAGGCCAGAAGGTATCGATACAAAATATTCAAAGCAATGGAAAGTAAAGACCTACAACCAAGATTACTCTGCCCAGCAAAGCTATCATTTAGAATCAAAGGACAGATAAAGAACTTACTGGGTGGGGTAGAAGAACTAAATGAGTTCATAAACACCCAACCAGTATTATAAGAAATGTTAAAAGGACTTCTTGAAGAAGGAGGAGGAGGAGGAGGCAAAAAGTTAATACCTATCAATAATTACTTTAAATGTAAGTGGATTAAATGTTCCAATAAAAAGACAAAGGGTAACTGCATAGGTAAGAAAACAAGACCCATACATGTGATGTCTGCATAGATACTCACTTCAGATTGAAAGACACACAGAACTGACAATAAAGGGATAAAAAAAATATATTCCCTGGAAATGGAAACAAACAAACAAAAAAAGAACAAATGAAACTGGGGTAGCAATACTTATATTAGACTAAATAGACTTTAGAAGAAAGCCTATAACGAGTGACAAAGAAAGACTCAGCAATTCCAGTTCTGGGTAATTAGCCAAAGAACCTCAAAACACTAATTTGAAAAGACATATGCATTTAATGTTAATTACAGCATTATCTGCAATAGACGATATGGAAGCAGCTAAGTGTTCATCAATAGATGGGCAAAGAGGTGGTACATATATGCAATGGAAAATGACTGAACCATAAAAAAGACTGACACCTTGCCATCTGCAACAACGTGGATGGACTTAGAGGGTATTATGCTAAGTGAAATATTTCAGACAATAAAAGACAAATACATATGATCTCACTTATATGTGGAATCTAAAAACCAAAATAAATAAGCAAACAAACAACCAAAACAGAAACAACCTCAAAGATAGAGAACATTCTGAAGGTTCCCAGATGGAAGGGGTTTTAGGAGAATGGGTTAAAAATGGGAAGAGGATTAAGCAGTGCAAATTGGTAGTTAGAAAATAGTCCTAGGGATGTAAATTACACATTAGAAAATTACTCCATAAGAATGTAATAACTATATATGGTATCAGATGGCTACTAGATTTATCAGGGTGATCACTTTGTAAGGTATGTAAGTGTCTAATCACTCTTTTGGACATCCAAAACTCACACAATATTGTATGTCAACTCTAATTGAAAAATTAAAAAAAAACTTATATAAATAAATAAATAAAAGAAATGTGCAGCAACTGAAAATAAATGGCACTACTTATGAAATACCCCTGTGTAAATATTTAACATGAACCTCATAAAATCCCTAGGCCCAATTAAGTTTACAGGAAGCAAGAAAGTTGAGAGCATGTTGACACCATGATGATGCAATTAGCCAAGTGGAGGATGCTGGAAATATTACGGGACTAAGAACTCCTTTCCTGGAGAAGTTAAGTAGGGGGGACGCAGAAGGAGAAAGATCTGTTCTAGATTAAAAGAATAAAAAAACATGAAAAATTTAGCCTATGGAGTTTAATAGCATACTGATTTAAACAAGGCAAATGTACAAAGATGGTTATTGAAATAGGATATTCAAGGAGATTTTAATACTGAATCAATATAAAAAATAGCTTTTTTATGGCTATGCTTTTAAAACAATCTCTGGATTATTTAAAGAGGAAATGATATATGCTTGGTATAAAAATTGTTCATCTTGGGAAGGGAGGATAGTAGTGATTATAAATGACCCAAGAATGATTATATGTTGGTTACTGTGCATCTGCATTTAAAACAAAAAATAAAGTTAATGAATATTTTATATATGTTTGAAAATTCCTGTGATACGCATGTACATACATACATTTGAGTGGACTGTATGGAAACATTACGATCTTCGAGTACAACCAGGGGATACTTGGAATAAGGAGATAAAGAGCAAACAGAATGTAGAGATTTTTCAGAATATAGTGTGAGGGTTTGATGAGGACAGAATTAGAATTCCAGAGGGCTTGTTGAAAAAGAGTGGTAAGGTGGGAAGGGTGGGAGGTGGGATCACTTGATGAGATGTATTGAGCAATATGGAGATAGCTATCCCTTGGAATTTGAGACACCTGAGAGGATTATGCTTCTAATGATGAACTGAAATGAAAGAGAGGTGTCATGGGTTTGGGCCCATATTTTCTAATGTGAAAGAGAAATGGCTAAATATAGTTGACATGACTTTTAATAAAAAAAAAAACACTTTAAGGAGGAAATGGAAAAAAATATATAGTTCTTAGGAAGCTGTCCAGTTGTGCAGCATTGTTTCTTTTCAAATTGAAAATAGGAGTAAAATTTGGTTTCTTTATTTTTTACAGCATTATACTCCTGATCTCAGCAGAGCATTTTGTTTATCTGAAACATATAATCGCTCATTGTCTATTTATTTCCTTTCTTCCTTTTTCTTATTCACTTCTGTTTATTGCATTTCACAGCACTGAACCTTACTTATTGCTTTTCCTCATTTGTCTTATTTTCAGCAAGATTTTTATCACAGCAGACACTGTTATAAACACTGATGTCTATGCAGTTGAAAATACAATCAAATAATATATCCCTCCTATGCGCTTAACTCAGGAGGTCTGTGTGGTGTTTAGTGTAGACAGGGACAGAAATGCAAGATGTAAACCAGGGACTTGGGGAGGCAGATGTTTTCTAACCTTGGATTTGGTACTAATTCCATGGGAAGGGGTGCAGTTAATTTGTGCTTTTCATATAAAAAAAACATAGCTATATAAATCTGTATATTTACTTATATACAACATAATTCCCTCTCAAAAAATCTTTAGGCAACTTCCAATAGTCTTTATTATATAACAGTATAAAAGTGAAATTTGGTTCCAATAGTACATGATTATTAAATGTAGCTAATTATTTAGCTCTAAATTTAAATCTACCATGTTGAGTTCAAATAAAATATGTTCTATTACAGATGAAAATAATTGCAATAACCCAAAAGGAAAAGTTGATATACTATTTAGTCTCTGAAAGTTGAGAGAAATATACTTTCTGTGAACCATAAAGATCTGTAGTCACAGAATAGTGATAAAAATGACTTCTCCCTTTGAACTTTATGAGGGGTTTGCTACGCTGCAGAAACAATGTAAAACATCAAAGTTTATTTAGATATTATCAAAATAATCCAATTTATTTTTAAATATTTCTTTTAGAAAAACTAATGCCCTTTCCATTTTTAGTTTACTTAGAAATAATGACTTTAGTAAGTCTAATTCATTTTAAAAATATGTTGTTTTGATAGATATTTTAAAATAGTTCCCTAATATTTCTTAAGCCACATATTGAAATTCTACAGCAAATAATTTTAAGTATTTAAAAGTGCAGTGAGAAATATTTTACATGTTAATATGTCAATACAAATATATATTAATTTCAAATTAAAATCAGTAGCCTATGAACACCTAAAACACCCTAAAATTTTAATTTTCTAAAATGTTATGAGAATAATAAATAATTAAAGGTTATTTGTTTCTAGTATTTTTATATATAATTTCTTTTTTCTGAATGTATATTTTTCCTCTGCAGTCCATGAGTATTTATTCATAATGCAGTTTGGATGCAAAAACAGGTCAGATGGTTGACATATTTATTTTTAAACATTTCTTTTAGGAAAACTAATGCCCTTTCCAGTTTTGCTAGAAGAGCCATTTGCTAGAAATGGCTCTTCTTAAAGTACGGTTGCTCAGATCCAACCCCTTTGTTCATTGCAGAGCCTTTTCACTACTTTACTTTTTGGTATCCCCCATGTGGGTGTCAGTAAGCCAGGCTTGGGGCATAGTACTACTTAAATTTTACCAGCCTCCTTTCTAACTTTACCTGGTCCTGTGTTTTCCCATCAGGAGAAAGGTAGCTTCTGCCCATGAGGAAGAGCCAGAACTTCAGTGAAGTATTACAGCAAATTTCCCAGTGTGTGGCTTCTTTAGTCTTGAATAAAGAAAAGATCAGGCCTATGTGTTCATATGTATTTTTCTTAACATGTTATTACAAAAGAATTGCACAGTAATCATTAGCATCTCTGCTAAGAGGAAGATCCATCACATGTTTCTAACAGTTACTCTTTACAACCAAGTCAGTCATTCTTCCTCCACCCCCTCTCAGCAGTGGATTCAATTTATCCCCTAGTAAAGCTCTTCTTCACCCTTCGAGTGTGACTTTAAGTGTATGTTTCTCCTTGAATCCTTCCCTCATATTTTATCAATACTTTATTTTTTTAAGATTTTATTTATTTATTTTTTGAGAGGATAAAGGAGGGAGAAAGAAAAGGAGAGAAACATCAATATGTGCGTGCCCCCAGCTGGGGACCTGGCCCACAACCCAGGCATGTGCCCTGACTGGGAATTGAACTGGCAACCATTTGGATCACAGGCCAGCACTCAGTCCACTGAGCCACACCAACCAGGGCATACTTTAATAAGTATTAAATAAGTATTGGGTTTTGCTTTTTAAATAGATTGATTATATCTTTCTAAGTACGGATTTCTTTCTACTCTGTTAATGAAAGTTAAATTCTCCAAATCTAGTCTCCACATTATAATCATATTTCATTGTGTACATATTAGGAATTAATTAAAATATTTTCTTAATATTCTTTCAATACATTAAACCACATACTTCTAAAAACTTTTGTTGTTACCTTCTATTTAATCAATAACTATGGAAGAAAAAGAATATTTTAGAGTCAGTGGTGAACTTTTAGAAACTTAAACAAATAGGGAGCTCTTTTAGGGGATAAATGTGGAGATATTTCCATGCAATTATTTTACATAAGTGGCTTCCTTTGGCTACTTACCCACAAACACAATCCAGGTACTATCAATTTACCTCATTAAGTTCTGTCTTCTGGTGTCCTTAGTTTCTTATCAACTTCTTTAGGGTTTTCCCATAATATTTTATCTCAGTTCCACTCCCCCAACCTACTTCACTATTTTATTAATATTTTTATAACATGAGATTTAGGCATGAAAGTCATTCAAACTTTCACCGCCTCCATTGCAAAAACAAAGAAACTTATTAGGGCATTATGACAATTGAAAAAGGGCTGTTAGTGCTTTGTTTTGTTTTTTATTTTTTATTTATTTTTAAAAATTTAATCTTTATTGTATTTTTTCCATTACCATTTAGTCCTCTATACCCACCTCCCCGCAGCAATCACCGCATCGTTGTCCGTGTCCATGAGTCCTTTTGTCTCCATTCCTCTATCCTCTCACCTCCCCCCTACAAGCCATCATCCTGGTCTCCATCTATGGGTCTGTCCCCATTTTCTTTGTTTGTTCATTAGATTCCACATATGAGTGAAATCATATGGTATTTTTCTTTCTCTGACTGGCTTATTTCACTTATAATAATGTTGATGCTTTATAAAAAATCCGAAGGAAAATGCCCAGCACATTACGTCTTGCTGAAGGCCCTCGTCTAGGCTCTGTATACGGTACATGGAGTGGAGGGAGGAGCTACAGGGTGAGCTACATTAACTAAAAGAGAATTCAAGTGTCCAGGAATGTGAAGGACTGTCATTAAAGTTAGACTTAGGGGAGTCAAGGAATGAATGATAAAAAAGGTGGCAAGAAGGTGGCCGTGGGGGGGCAGTAAGAAGGAGAGAGTTAAATAACATAACCGTTATATACCTGCTTTGTAATGTTCTGGAAAGTGTTATGTGCTCTAAACTCTCTCTTCCTGACTATGTAAATCTTAACGAAGTTAAGGATCTTGGCTTTCTTGACTACCAGCTTAAAAAAGAAAGCAAAAACCCTAATACAGCTTAGTAGTATCTCTCATCCCCCTTCCTCAGTAAGACTCCTCCGATTACCTAAGTCTGAACCATACATGTATTTTATAACTAAATATAACCATAAACTTGGAATACCTCAGCAAATTCATTAATTTACAGCCATAGCTTATATTCTACTATATTATTTATGGGTGATATAGGTACAATACCTTAAATAAAACCCACCTAATTAAAGAAATGACAGTATGTCTGAAGTAAGCATTGTACCCCTGGCTGGGTCGTTCAGTCACTTAGAGGGCTGTCCCATACGCCAACATTTTGGATTCAGTCCCTGGTCAGGGCACATACAGGAGTCAACCAGTGAATACATAAATGAGTGGAACAACAAATATATATGTGTTTTTTTCTCTCTCTCTCCCTCCTCATCCCTGTCTCCCTCTATCTCTCCCCCACTTCCTCTCTCCCTCTCTCTCAAATCAATAAAAATAATTTAAAAGTAAACATTTCAAAATTTTACTCAGGCCTTTAAGAAAGCCCCAAGTATGTATGTGGGGATTTGTGGGCGGGGTAGTGGTTAAAAACACTTTTTAGAATCACTTATTTGCATTTTACCCCTCTCATAATTCCTCACAGACAAGGCTGCCTGAAACGACCCTCAATGTCAACTCTAAATTTCCAACTTAAAAGTCTTTTTGAAATGTTGAGTTTTTGACTCACTAGTTCTGCCCCTCCTCCATTCTGTATCGTATATCATCTCCTTTTCTGTCTGAAAAATGCTTTCTCTCTAATCCAGTTATCATCAGTTTAGGATTTTGTATTTTTTCAAACTGTCAGCTAGATTAGGTTAGTAAACTGCTTAGCAGTTAAAGGGGTGATTTCTATTTGAAGGAAGGCATAGGGATGAGATACTACCTAGAAATAACTATTCATCATCTTTTTTCTTTTTTTACGTACATCAGTTTAGAAATGGAAATTGTCATTCTGTGCTCAGAGGTCTAACTCATAATTATAAAAATTGTACACTAAGATCTCTTGAAGACAAAAACTAAATATAAACTGTTTTAACAGTGTTGTATAACTTAAAAATTAAGAAATAGTAAAAATAATTGTCTAAATAATGTCAATAACTATCAAAATAATAATCTGTGGATTATATTTTTTCCTGTAGATGTTAACCAAATGTCTTTTTAATAACTTTGGTTTTTTTTTAGTTTTTTATTATTTTTATACTGTTACAGTTGTCCCAATTTTTCACCTTTCACCCCCTGTGCCAAGCCCACCCCCATGTACATGGTCAATCCCTTCACCATTGTCCATGTCAATGGTTATGTCACATATGTCCCTTCACTCTCTTTTAAGTCTCTCCTCCCCTCTTACCACTCCCAGTCTATTCCATGATTCTGTACCTCTGGTTCTATTTTGCTCATTAGTTTATTTTCATTAGATTTCCTGTTTTTTATGACAGCATGGATGGAACTGGAGACTATTATGCTAAATGAAACAAGCCAGTTGGTGAAAGACAAATACCATATGACCTCACTTTTAAGAAGAGTCTAATAACTTTGATAAAATACATCTAAACTCTTGGTTTGATTGTCATTTTTAATATACATGAACACATAAATTGTAAGCTCTGTTTTGGCACTCCAACATACCTCAAGCTCATACCCTTTTGGCCCTGCCCAAGTTCTGGAACTAGCCACTTCTTCAGTTAGCTTTGGCTCCTTTTTCTGGAGACAGAGTGCAGATACCAAGATCTGGGTGTGTCATAGGAATGACATTGTTTATAGACCCTCTTAGTGGGGAGAACTAGGAAATATGGATCTACTAACCCATGCATATATACACACATTTATATTTATTTCTGCATCTGTCTATCTCTATATGTATTCATACTCCCAATAACATACAATACAAGATTATGTCAATGCTTCTACCTCAAATCCAGAAGCAGAAGTCACACTTCAATGTGTAATATTAATTTAATTGCATATATCATATAGATATGGACATACATATTTAAGAGTAATCACTAAAAAAAACATAAAAGCTATAGTTTAAAAAATGAATAGGGAAAATGTGTGGTGAGAGAAAGTAGGATATATAATATGTTACAAATTCATATGAAGGAAGGAATGAGAAATAAATGTATTTTCCAATTTTACTTATTTTCCATTTTAACCAAAATTAAATACCTGAGTAAAATGATATATACTAATGGAAATAAAACTTGAAATATTTCCCCAGTTGTAAAACAGTTCCAGTCAAAATGGAGGTATAAGTAAACACAGCTCACACCTCACACAATCATAGCAAAAATTACAACTAGACTCCAAAACAGTATCGCCCAGAATCATCAGAAGATTGAGCTGTATGGAAATCTGACAACCCAGGAATTAAAGAAGTCACATTCATTCAGATGGGTGGGAGGGGCAGAGACCCAGAGATACAGAATGGGTGGTCCTGTATGGTGGATGAAAATCAGGAGGGATACCTTGGGCATGAGGGATCCCAACCCTGCACTAGACCACCATCCCAGGGTTCCACTGCCAGGAAGATAAGTCCCCATAACTTCTGGATGTAAAAACCAATGGGGGTTGGGGCTGCAGAAGAAACTGTGGTATTCTTAGGAGCCTCCTCTTATAGGGCCCGTAATGGACTTAGGACTTATGCAGACTCACTCCCTCTGGGCTTCAGCACGGAAGTGGCAGCTGGAAGGGCACCAGTGGTATACAGGGAGAATTGAAGTGCCTGGCATCAGGGAGAGTGCCAGAGTGCTGCTTCCTCCAAGTCAAAACTCCAGAGGCCAAGCAGTGGCATTGTCCACTTTCTGAGTCATCCTTCACAGAGCAACAGAGCGGCAATGCCATATTGGGGACTCCATCAACCCGGTTCACATGGATTGCCCCACCCTCACGATTACCTAAGGCTCTTCCCCATCCAACATACCAGTGTGCTTTTCTGCAATAGACCACATTACTAAGACAGGGAGTCAAAGCAGATCTACCTAATACATAGAAACAAACACAGGGAGGCTGCCAAAGTGAGGAGACATGGAAATATCACCCAAATGAAAGAACAGAACGAAACTCCAGAAAAAGAACTAAACAAAATGGAGGTAAGCAATCTCTCAGATGCAGAGTTCAAAACACTGGTTATTAAAATGCTCAAGGAATTCATTGGGTACTTCAACAACGTAAAAAAGATCCGAGCAGAAATTAATATTATACTAAGTGAAATTAAGAAAAATTTGCAGGAAACCAACAGTGGAGTGGATGAAGCTGAGAATCAAATCAATGATTTGGAACATCAAGAAGAAAAATATATTCAATCAGGATAGCAAGAAGAAAATAGAATCCTGAAAAACAAGATAGACTAAGGAGCCCCTGGGACAACTTCAAATTTATCAACATTTGAGTCATGGGGATGCTGGAAGGAAAAGAGAAAGAGCAAGAAATTGAAAGCTTAAAAAAAGTAATGAAAGAAAACTTTCATAATTTGGTAAGGGAGACAGGCATCCAAGTCCAGGAAGCACAAAGAGCCTCAAACAAATTGGACCCAAAGAGGACCACGCCAAGACACATCATAATAAAAATTCCAAAGGTTAAAGATAAAGAGAGAATCTTAAAAACAACAAGAGAAAAGCAAATAGTTACCTACAAAGGAGTCCTCATAAGACTGTCAGCTGATTTCTCAAAAGGAACCTTGCAGGCTAGAAGGGACTGGCAAGAAATATTCAAAGTGATGAAAATCAAGGACCTTCAACCTAGATTACTCAATACAGCAAAGCTATCATTAAGAATTAAAGGGAAGGTAAAGTGCTTTCCAGACAAGGTAAAGGTAAAGTTCATCATCACCAAGCCATTATTATATGAAATGTCAAAGAGAATTATATAAGAAAAAGAAGATCAAAACTATGAACATTAAAATGGTAATAAATTCACAACTATCAACAATTGAATCTAAAAAACAAACTAAGCAAATAAGCAGAACAGAAACAGAATCATAAATATGGAGATCACTTAGAGGGCTATCAGTTGGGAGGGATAAGGAGGAGACTGGGGAAAAAGTTGCAGGGATTAAGAAGCACAAATTGGTAGGTACAGATTAGATGGGGGATGTTAATAACAGTCTAAAAAATGGAGAAACCAAAGAACTTACATGTGTTACCTATTGATATGAACTAAGGTGGAAATTGCTAGAGTGAATGGGGGTTACCAGGTGGAGGCAGACAAAGGAGAAAAAAACTGGGACAACTGCAATAGCATAATCAATAAAATATTTTAAAAATACCAAAAGCAATAAAATATTTTTTTAATTAAAGAACAATAAATATTTCACCAATTGTGCTTTCCTCACAGAAATGAATACATAACAAGCTCAGGCATTCATGCAAGTTAATTTTATGAACAATTCAGAGGGTATGAAAAAAATATTTTGAAAGAAGCGTGTCCTGGCTGGTGTGGTTCAGTGGATTGAGTGCAGGCCTGCGAACCAAAGGGTCACTGGTTCAATTCCCAGTTAAGGCACAGCGTGAGTTGTGGGCCAGGTCCCCAGTTAGGGGTGTGAGAGAGGCAACCACACATTGATGTTTCTCTCCCTCTCTTTCTCCCTTCCTTTCTCTCTCTCTAAAAATAAAGAAATCAAATCTTAAAAAAGTATTTTGGAAGAAATGATGAAACCCCTAGAGCTTAATGATAATACCATACTATCAGATATGAGAAATATGTATATGGATACCATTATGATCCTAAACAACAGTGATAACCAGTTGGAGGATATATTTTGAAGAACATTCCACTTGAGATCAAAACAAATCTATAAGGTACATAGAAATTAACCTAAGAAATAATGTGCTACATTTCTAGGCAGGAAATTACAAAGTATTGGTGAATGCTGTAAAAAAGGAATTAAATAAATGATGAAATAAATAAATTTCATGCATGTAAGGGCTTAGTATCATAAATATAAATTATTCATGAATTAATCTGTAAATACAAAAAATTCCAATTATAATGGTAGCATAATTTTTGTGTGTATGTAAACTTAAAAGCTGACTTTGAATTCATATAGTGTATGTTATGTGTAAGAATATCCAAAATGCTATACAAAAGGAAAACAAATAGCCATGCATTAATATTTCTTACATAATTCTAACATTTAAAACAATGGTATGTTGATCTTTTATGTTTGCCCCACCAAATCTACACTTCACCTCTCCATATTTCTTAAATCTACGAACGGCATCGGTGCTTTCCTTGATTCTTATTTCCATTGAATTTAATCAATGAGAGGATCAGCAAAAGATGCCAGGCTGGGATTAGAGCAGGGTAGGGGCATTTATTCCTGACTCCTTTCTTGACAGATTGCCAAAGATACGGGCTATGTGCTGTACCAGTGGGTGACCCACTCCAGCTAAATTATTCTTCCTGGGGTCAGAAGAAACCTGGTATGAAAATGACTATGTAGAGCAAATCCCACAGTTTATGCCCTCTATTAATGCACATTTAATTCCCATGTGGATGAGAAATAAACATTTGTGTTACCTCTCTGAGATTTGGTGTTGTGTGTTATAGCAATTCTCTTAAAATTCTTTCTTTTAAAATTGACTTTTCAGAGCAATTGACACTGTTGATCACTTCCTCTTTTTCTAATTTTTAAATTTTTAAATTGTCATTCAATTACAGTTGTCCCATTTTGCTCCCCACCACTCCTCCCTGCCCCACCCACCCCCACTTCCCACACTGACTTCTACCCCCCACCTTTGGCTTTGGCCATGGGTCCTTTACACATATTCCTTGATGACGCTTCCAATTCTGTCCCCTATTATACGCCGCCCCCCCACCAGTTACTGTCAATTTGTTTTTTATTTCAAAGCCTCTGGTTATATTTTGCTTGCTTTTTTGTTTTGTCAATTAGGTTCCACTTATAAATGAGGTCATATGGTATTTGTCTTTCATGTTCTCATTAAAACAGTTTTGTTTCTTGTATTCTGGTAGGAATCAATGCTTTTGAAATATTTTTTCTCTTGTCTTTCTATCTTTGAGATGACATAATGTCCCAGGGTTGCATGTACTTTTTTTTTTATTTGGTAATTTTGTCCAGACCCATGACTTTGAAAATACTCTATTGATGATGCATAAATATATAGAAACTCATCCTTTCTCTCGCTATCTTGTGACTATTCAATTGCCTGACACTTTTTTCTCTTGATATCTAAGTGATTTTAAAACAACATATTCAAGTCCAAATTCTTGATTCCCATATCATCTCCATGAATATTTTCATCACCCAGCCTTTTCTAAGCATATGGGACTACCAGTCCTTCAGACTCAAAATATTGTAATCATCTGTGACTCTTCTCTTAAATGCTATATCTAATATATAAGGAAAATTTGTGTACTTCATATTTTATTTATTTACCAAATTTGACATTATTTCTATTGTAATCACTGAAATTCTTATTGTAGCCACTGTTATTTCTTCTTTGACTGAGTCCAAAACTCCATCAACTAGTCACTATGATTCTTCTCTCTGCAACTGCTCTCAACAGACAATTTTTAAAAAAATGACTGTTGTTCTTTCACTCAGAATCTCTGCATGACTTTCCAACCATATTTAGAGCACCATCTGTAGTACTGAGTGAGTCCTCAGAAGGGCCAAGCTGACCTGTCCCCTGGCTGACTCTGAGACCTCATGTCTGAGTTTTCATATTCCTGTTCAAATATTCTGGAACTTTTTTCCCCACAAAAATATACTTATTGTGCTTTCTTCTGAAGATTTATGCCTAATTTACTCTCAGGGTAGAAAGCTCATGGCCAGCTCTTATTTAAGAAATATGGAGAGAGGTGAAGGTAGATTTGGCGGGGCAAACATAAAATAGCAATACACCATTGTTTTAATTGCTAGAATTATGTAAGAAATATTGATGCATGGCTGTTTGTTTTCCTTTTGTATAGTGTTTTGGGTATTCTTACATATAACACACACTGCATGAATTTAAAGTTAGATTTTAAATTTACATACATGCAAAAGTGCTACCATTATAATTGGAATTTTTTGTATTTATAAATTAATTCATGAATAATTTGTATGGCTGCAGTTTCACTTTAATTCTCTGCTCAAATATCCTCATCATACAGGCATTCCCTGACAATCATATCTAAAAATGTGTTCCTACTTTCCTAAAACTCTCTTCTTATACTGTTAATTATTTATTACTGAAAATCATATTTTATGTTAGGTTGTTTTTTTTTTGTCTCTTCCACTTGAATATAAATTCTATAAACTCAGGTGTTTTTTCTATTTCATTCATTATTCATACTGGATCTCTAAAACGTAGAACAATGCCTGGGGACATAAGGCACTAAAAATAAAACAACAACAAAAAAAAACCCCAAGAAACAACTTCCCTTTAACAAACTAATGGAGAAGGAAAAGGTACCTCAGTTTATATGTGATTCAGACTAGTAGTAACTTGGGCTAATCTGAATTGAAGAGCTACATCAAGTATCTGGACTGTAATTAAATAACAAAATTCTCTTCTACATTCATTCTGTGTTGCTTGGCAGTGCCGTATTTTTCAGGTGCCTGCAATTTGAAAGTTTTATGCATTTAGAAACCATCTCAGTTCATGAGGAGACTCAGGTTATTTGTGGAGACCGCCAGTCTCTCTAATTCCATTCCCTCTATTACCAGACCATGAGTTGAACATACGTTGTCTTTCACCAGAATCAATATCTTATCTATTCAACTCCCTGAAATGAGCTTTTATTATCCAGGTAGTTTTGGATAGATGACTTCCAGCTTTTATTGCCTTTAGTATTGCCTGCTAGGATATATTGGGAACGCCGTGTTCAGGTATAGGCATACATCAGACTGGGTCACCTTGAGATAAAAAAAAAATCGATGGCAAAGAAAATGATAGTTAAATACTTTGAATTTAGCACTCATTTTCAAAGCAACATAGTAATATACCAGTGACAAAAACAAGTACATGGTAAACTCTCTAAAGAACAGTTCTGAGGTGTTCAAGCTGTGAACTACTTTGTGAGAATTCTTACTGGGTTTAATTCGTTATAAAGAGCCCTTGTTTGGCCCTCTGCACCTTTGAAGTTTCCATGGAGTCTTCAGTTCTATGCTTGATGGACAAAGTTAGAGATTTATGTGAATGTTTAAATTATGAGCCTAAATTTAGAAAACATTCACTGAATAAGAACTCCTTTGTATAAAGTTATATGAATAGTTATATTAATTATCTAGAAATGGCCAATCTAGAGACAGAAAGTAGAGTAGTGTTTAGATAGGCCTGGAGATAAGAACACTAATTATATGGAAATTTCTGTATATTTACAAAAAAAATCATTCAGTCATAAACTTAAAGTGGGTACATTTTTATTGTAAGTAAATTATACTTCAATATAGCTGTTTAAAAATTAAATAAAGAAACCAAAAATGTTCAATAAAGCCTCATGAGTTAAATGAAATCATATATTTTATCAAGATTATGAAATACTCTTTAAAATATGGGACACCAGGATGGATATATTTAGAATCTGGTTATGGCTGACCTGCCGAGGGAAAGCCATTACAGAAGGGAAGACCCAAGAAATACTCCAGCATCCTTCCACTCACTCAAGTTCAAGATAGAAAATCAGAAAGAACTGCAGAGGTCAGTGACGCCCTCAAAGCCTTTGAAGAGTCAAGAGATTTATTTTCTATGATATCTCTATTCAGTTCACCTGAATGGCCCTTTCAAAGCACAGATAAACTATGGTGGGGAATAGTAGATTACTATCAATCTAAATAGTGATTCCACATTTCAAACTTTTCTCTGGATGTGCATCTTTTTTTATTTATTGCTATTTTAGAGAGAGAGAGAAGAGGAGAGAGAGGGCGAGACAGAAACATTGATTTATTGCTCCACTGTTTCATGTATTCATTGGTTGGTTCTTATATGTGCCCTGACTGGAGATTGAACCCCCAACCTTAGAGTGGATGTGTTTCAATAACAGAACATAAAATCTGATATTTGGATGTCACTATTACTGTGGAAGATGCATTCTCCTCAATTTCCATTGGTAGATTATCAAAGTAACACATTTTATTAAGAGAAGGGAACCAATGTTCATTCACAGTTTTCTAGCAAGAACTACAGTGATTCTCTTGCCCATACCACGTTATACTCATCTGAGGCCTTGGGCAGCTCTTATAATGTTATGGGACATCACACTGGTTCACCATATTGATTCATTATGGTAAGTGTATCTGGTTGTTCCACAAGTACTCTAGATACCCTAGTAAGTTACATGTATCCTTGAAGTGGTAGATAAACTCCTAGATTAGAGGCATCCCACATCAATGAGGATTTACTTTGTGAAATGAAGGACAAGTTATTGTTCCTTACACATCCTACAGCTATAGTAGAGTCACAGGACTTTGTGGGTCTTTCACACCTGGAACTAATGTTCTAGTGTGTTGCACACTGACCTGCTGCTTTCATCATATAACTAAATTCAGGGTTGCAGAAGTCTCCAGACTAGATATAGTTGTTGCATGTATCTCAGGGTCATGTCCTCTGTAGAAGAGGATTGTCTGCTTTCTGAAGACAAGATCTTTATTTGCTACAGAGACCAGTAGAATTGAATCAGGCATGTAGCACATGTGTTGATTATGCAACCTGAGCAGATCTCCTCCAATGAAGTCTAACATATGCAATATAATTTAGTGTGTATTTGAAATTGGGTATTTGGATTTGGACCTTAGCTTGTCCAGAAGGAACAGTAATTACATGAAGAAGTTAAATTATTTCACTTACTTCATGGAAGCAATACCTCTCCTTTAGTCCATACCTATGGCTTCATGGGGGTTTCCCTAACTGAGGAAACTAGCTTCATGTATTGCTGCAAACCAACCTGAACTCCCACCATACTACACCCTAATCAGAGACACTCCTAAAGACAATGGTAATAATATATTCTCCCAGTGTGAATAGCTGTGATCCACATGCAGGGAGATATGACCTGACTTTGTATACACAGATACTTCAGCAGTCACAGATGGCTAGATTGGTTGATCAGGTACCTGACTAAAAAGAGGATGATTGGGATGCAGTGAACAATAAGAACTTTACAGAAGAGGTACATGGATAAATAATGGGTGTGGGTATAACACATGAGAATCTGTGTTTCACCTTATTACTTATTTAAGACCATCCAAACTAAAGGAGTCCCTGTTAACAGTGTTAACAACAGGAGAGGTAAGAAGACTCCTCTGAAGGATATTAGCCAAAATCTGTTTTCAGCTACCTCAGTACTTGAGCAATGGGCCCGTGAAGGGAATAGTCCAAGAGCAGGGTTCCCCTTCCTCTATGCTGGATGTAGCTGCTGCCACTCCTGCATGCTTGACCTGCCAATATTGGAGATGAACATGGAGCACTTAACAGAGCAAAGTCAACTAATGAGGCCACCCAGTCATGTGGTCCTAGATCGATTGATTATATCAATCTTGTTCCAGCTATTAGGGAA
This sequence comes from Mormoops blainvillei, assembly GCA_004026545.1. Lineage (NCBI taxonomy): Eukaryota > Metazoa > Chordata > Mammalia > Chiroptera > Mormoopidae > Mormoops > Mormoops blainvillei. Next base: position 2,493 of record PVJD01006601.1, on the reverse strand, counting down.
CAGGAGTTTATCCTGATTGGAATTGGCATCTATTCCAGCTATGGATTTACCTTTCTTGCCTCAATGCCTTTGCTGGTACTACCACCATTCCAGGGCTTACATAATATCAAATTGCAGTGCAGCATGCCATATAACATTTCCTTAAACCAAACTGCTCATTTACTGATGGTGGATGTATATGTTATTATTTAAACTCTGCATGCATGTGTATGTATATATCATATATAATATATGTTCATTTGTATGTATAATACATTATAGTGTGTGTACAATGTGGATGATCAAAATATTTTGATATAAAAATAAGATGGATAAAACATATATGTATGTATGAGTACATGTCCAGTCATTCATTTATTTATTTTATGAGCATGTATTAATCCCTTATAAACCAGTCAGTGTTAAGCCCTTGGAAGCCCAAAGATGAAAAAGGGTCATCTCTGCATTTGAGAAATCTCCAGGCTAATAGACATATATGTTTGTTCTAAAATGAAAGTACAACATAGTACTAATACACAAGTATTTAGTAGGTTTTTGTGGCTGTAGGGTAATGAGTAATTATATCAGGGAGTGGTAAGTCAAGGAAAACCTGAGAGGTAATGTAGTTTTGTTGGTATTGATTCTTCAAGTAGAAATGATATTCAAGAAAAATGAATAACATTCAGAGAGAAGCCATGGTAGGTTCCAAGAATGATATGATTTCTTGTCTAGAACCAGAGTAGAATTTTAGGCAACAAAGCATGAAAAGTAATTTAGAGTTAGGTTTTGGTAGACCGTGAAGGTAATGTCACCAAGTTTGAATTTTATCCCATAGATGACGTGGTATCACTGAAAACTCTGAAGGTGCAAAGTGATAGAATCCAATCTGTATATTAGAAACATCAGTCTGCCAGCAGTGTTGATAATTCATTAAAGGGATATGAGATTAAGTTTTCTTGGTCACTTGGGGACACAGAATTGTTGAATGAAAGGTTGCTTTAAAGAGATTTATAAATTAGGTTTTATAAAAATTGGTGCAGAAAGCACCTGCAATAAAATATGATATGTGTCCTTAAATATACTATTTGTTCATATATTTTAACATTTCCCCCAAATGAATATGAACTCCTTGAAATTAGTAATTGCATTTTACAATTCTTTTTATTCTGTAAGTAATAAGGGCATTGCAAATTAAAGGGACATTTATAACAAGTTTAATTTAAAAATTTACAGGTTTCTGCAGGTATACTTATGCCAGTCAAGAGATGATATCATGGAACATATTTTCCTTCTGTTCAAGAAACCAAACAGGTGAAAAAAATGAATAAAATGATTCCAGGCACAGAAAAGCTGTGGTGTTCAAGAATATGATAAATTTGAGAAAGTTTAATAAATTTAGCAAGTTGAAATGTGAGGCACATTTGATGTTGAGGGAAAGAAAGGAACATTTTGGAGAGTATTGTACATCATGATTAAGTAGTTTGCATTTTATCCTAAGACAAAGAAAAATTGAAGAGGAATAACATCATCTATTTGACATTTTAAAAAATATTCTGGCAAAAGTGTGACAGCTTATTAATGGAACTACAATGGAGAGAGGGAGACTTAGAGAGAGATCTGTTGACATTTTATTGGGTTGGCCAAAAAGTTCATTTAGTGTTTTCTGTAAAAGACATTTTTTAAAAATTTTCACCAATAACTTCATTGATTTGAATATTTTGAGTATGTCAGCTATCTCCCATGTGATATAACATTGATTGTTTTCAATTAGTATCTTAATTTGATCGCTACCAACTTCAACTGGTCTAACCAACCATGGAACATCATCCAGCGAGAAATCTTCAGCTTTGCAAACCACTTTTGACACATTTGATCAGCCACAGAACCTTCCTCATCCATTGCACAAATCTTTTTTTTGCATTTCAGATGTGTTCTTACCTTCCTTGATATAATAAATCATAACATGCCAAAAATGGTATGTTTTTTCTTCCATCTTCAAATTTAAAATGGCTACACAAAAATTCACCAGTTTTGCTGTTTTTTTTTAATGCATGCTGATATGACAGCTGTCACAATACAATCTAACAGAATTGTTTTAAATGAAGTTGAAGACAACTAAGCACTACAAGAGCCATGTATAGAAAATAAATGAACTTTGTGGCCAACCCAATATAATAGTAACCTAGAGCAAAACATAATGAGAACCTGAAATAAAGAGTCAGTAGAGTTGCAAAAAGGTATATTTCATTCTTTATTTTTTATGACCAATTAGTATTACATTGGCTAAATGTACCACCCTGTTATCCACTCAACTGTTGATGGACACTTGGGCTGCTTCCATACCTTGGTTATTTTAAATGATGCTGCAATGACCAGGGGGGTGCATATATTCTTTCAAACTAATGTTTTGGGTTTCTTTGGATATATACCCAAAAGCAGAATCACTGGGTCATAAAGAAGTTTATTTTTAATTTTTTTGAGGAATAGCCACACTGTTTTCCATAGTGGCCACAC